>OX419606.1:10814666-10957166 GCA_948473455.1 Teleiodes luculella
AGTAGAGCCCCTTACCCTTTTTTATTTTTGCGTATAAAAGCGTGTTTTCTAGTGTTTTATAAACGATTAATTTGTTTTGAACATTCTTAGATTTTCGCGGTTGTTAACTGCACTAAAAAAATCGGTCTAAAAACTGTACAAAACCTACGGACGCTGCGAGTGCTTACTGTCGAGGTGACTTTCTTTGACTTTGACTTAAGAGGGTAGACAGATATGTTTGCCCTTAGAAGAAATAAGTTTCTGCAGCCCTACCCGCCGCTTCACCAGTTCTGCCGTGACCATGATCGATGTAACTCGCTCGAAATATCGGTAAGCTCAATTTAACATGGAGAAAACCCGTGAAAATGTGTGTTAGTGCAATTAATTTATGTTACCTTGCCCCGCTGGCCGCTCCTGCTCCTATACAGCGTACACGCAGCCTGTAACAGAGCCACCAGTACCAGGGCCGCAACACAGGCCACCACCACGTACAGCTTGGTCTCCGCTAGACCGAAGAAGGTGCGCGCGTTGCCTTGCGCCGCGTCGGCGGGACGGGAAGACAGCACTGGGGAACGAATGGGTTATGTAGAGATCGTTTCAACTAATAGTACCTATGGCGTTATGTTGGCTGCCCTGACCGTTACTTGATCTTTTCAACAACTAAAAAAGAGCTGATAATCTTCAAATGACTAAAGATATTTTCTTAGATCATAGTTAAGAACACTCGATGATTACACCTTGCAAACAAAAAAGAAACTAAATCGAAGTCGTCAAACTTATAATGCCTCCTTTATGTCGGGGCTTAAAAATAATAATCGTTAATAGGCTGTTAAATGTCTCATACGAGTAACCGTGATCCAAGAAAATCTCTTGAATATCAGCTCTTTTCTAGTTGTTGAAAGGATCAAGTAACGGTTTTGTGGCCAGACATTTTTTTAAATTTTTAATTCAATGTTTTTAACAACCCAATAGGCCGGCCCGTAAAGCCGTTAGTCCCGGCTACTATCTACAGATATAGTCGTTATAGGAGCCATGTCGGAAGCCTAAGGGCCTGGCCACAGCTTCGCGCGGCGGCGGCGGCGGCTAGCTGTGAAAGACTTCTATGAAGACGTATACAAATTGCCTAGTTTGTTTCCATTGCTCGCCGCTGGTCGCGCACGCCGGTGGTCGCGGTGGTCGTGGTCGCGGATGGTCGGTGTGGCCAGGGGGTAAGGCGGTTTTATAATTCCGACACCAGCCCCCGAAACATGCAGTGCACAGTGCAGTGTTTGTCGCACATTTAACTGTCAAAAAACCCGCCATATTCAAATATCCTTCAATAGGATAAGAGAATACGCACGACAAAATTATGTCTGTCACACGTGGACCGGGCATGTTAGAAACCCACTCGATAAGCAAACAAACAAGCAAATCCACTCACAGCTCTGCGGCTCCAGTACCAGGAACTCAGGATCCACGTTGAGGTTCCCCACCCTCCCCTTAGCCAGCGTGTCCCGCACCACGCGCTGCCACTTCTCCATATCGTCGCTAGGTGGCGCTGAGTCGAGCGAACGGGCGCTGGAGCCCTCGATTGTGTTGGAATCGATCGATTTTAGAGTCAACTCTGCTAGGATGGCTTTCGTTTCGTTCCTGGAATTCGGATAAAATTGCAAAAATTTTTTTTCTTTGTAAAGTTAATCAATAAAGATTGATCTTCTATTTGTATTCATAAATTTAAGCGTTGCTTCAATATTCT
Organism: Teleiodes luculella; assembly: GCA_948473455.1. Lineage (NCBI taxonomy): Eukaryota > Metazoa > Arthropoda > Insecta > Lepidoptera > Gelechiidae > Teleiodes > Teleiodes luculella. The sequence continues at coordinate 10,816,381 of OX419606.1, forward strand.
GTCCCTTTCCGACATTTAAATATTTATCTATGAAACTACTATACGTAGACATTTAAATAAAAATGGACAGAATACTACTTTTTGTGATACTACTCAACTTTGTGTAACGTTCAAAGGAGTATTGTTTAAAATTGTAATTAATTGGGTTACGCTTTTTTAACTCGGAGAAAATTTTAGAAAATTGTCCGCATGTAAGTAACGTGGGCTTGTGTTTTATAATAAAACTAGTTTTCCGCCACGGCTCCGCCCGCGTTAACAGTTTTACCCGTGGGAAAGAGGCAATGTAGCCTATGTTACTCAGGGCGAATGTAGCTGTCTAATGGTGAAAGAATTTTTGAAATCGGTCCAGTAGTTTTTGAGTTTATTCATTACAAACACACACACACACACACACACACACACACACTTACACAAAATACAAATCTTTCCTCTTTGGAAGTATGCTGCTCAATATTTCTCAAAATTATTATTTTTTACACCTACACAATGATGACACGAGCCTACGTCATTTTGCCTATTCATCCTTGTCGAATGCGTGTATTAGACAAGGATTAACAGCGCAAAATTACGTAGGCTCGTGTCAGTCACGTGGTCTAATTGCAAGACATTGTTTTCTTAGACCATGAATCTTTCCTCTTTATAATATTAGTATAGAAGTATAGATTAGTATAGATTGGAAGTATGCTACTAAATATTTCTCAAAATTATTATTTTCTTACACCTACACAAATACTTGGGATGATTAAATCACTACATAGTATAAAACAAAGTCGCTTTCTCTGTCCCTATGTCCCTATGTATGCTTAAATCTTTAAAACTACGCAACGGATTTTGATGCAGTTTTTTTTTAATAGATAGAGTAATTCAAGAGGAAGGTGTATATGTATAATACATGCATAATATACTTAAGGATAACCCACAATAACCATTTTCCCGTGCGGAGCCGGGGCGGGTCGCTAGTAAAACATATTTAAAAAGTCAACTCACTGCGAGAAGCCGTTAACCTCCAGCTTATGGAACCCCTTCTCCCTCCCGATCTCAGCCCTCATAGCATCAGCCACCTGCTGGCTCAGCTCCTCATACTCTCTGCTGCCCTCGGCCGGCGGCTTGAAGCTGTCTGCGAGCCCCGTGATGCGGATCAGAACGTTATATGCGGTCAGCCCGGGGATGGGCGGTTCCGTTGTGATCTCGTCTTCTGCTGGTTCTGAATTAGAAATTTTTAGTTTCAATCAGATAACTGAGTGCCGAGTGCGAGTTTTGCAACCAAAGTAAACGCGCTCGAAATCGAGAGCGTAAACGCGATTTTGTATGGAGTTGAAACTACGCCATCTGTGGACAGTTTGCTGAACTAAAATTTCTCCATACTAAATGCACGTTTACGTCGGCGTTATCGAGCGCGTTTCGTGAGTAAAAAACTCGCACTCGGCACTCTGGACATTTATGTACATTGTTAAACTTTCTACCACCCTTCGTATATTTTCTAAGTATCTTAATAAAATGTGGAGGTCAAATTTCTGACATACAAAAAAAAAATTTAATACATAGGAAAAAATTGCTAAAAAAAAACCGAGTCAGGGGGATGGAAAAAGTGATATTGAACACATTCAGATTTTGACAGTAAAATGCTTGGCAACGCGGGCCTACGGAAAGCCGGCGTTGCTCTAAGTCTACAGGACGTGTCGAAAATAAGAAAAGACATTCCTATCAATTTATTTAAAAAACGTATTCCTCTAAGTTTGACTGACTATAGTGACTAAAAATTTAAAATTATAGTACCAGGATCGCATAGGTTGATGCAAATCTTTGTTAGGGGCTTCACAAAGAGGCGACTATGAAAAAAGCTTCCAAGACCGCTCTCAAGCCAAAGAGCAAGAAAAATTGCACAAGTTTGGGTATAAATAGTGTATGTAAGTACCAGGGCCGCATGGGCTGATGCAGATCTTGTGTTCGCTGACTACGGGCGTGTCGAGATGTTTGCTAGTACGCTTGTTGACGGGGTCAAACCCGCCGCCGCGCGTTATGAACATCATGTACAGGCACTGATCCTCCGTGAATGCCAGGTCCTGGGGAAAACAAACAAATTTAATAAAGCCGCACTACATTCTTCACAAAACTAGACGAGACATGGCCAATACGAGAGACGCAGTTATGCGCAAGAGTGAGCGCGGTGTATTTGCATCTCATTCTAACTCATAACCGCGTACCTTTCAGCTCTCGGGTTTTGTCGAGAGTGTAGTGCCGGCTTTATACTCGTACTTTATTGCACACCAGTATTAACAAGAAATATAGTCCACAACAATAAACGTGTACTAATATTTAAAACAGTCTCTAATAGAAAAGGAAACATTGAAGAGAAGACTGTTTTTCCAATCCTCTGGAAGTCATTCAGGTTTGAGTTTCTAAAGATCGGATAAAATCACTCAAACTACAGTGCACGCACTCAATTCGCCCATAATTTACCCAAAGCAGTGAATAATTTAAGAACCTAAGTCCATGTTGTTGGGGCCTAGAAGTGACAGAGATAGTTGATCTGGATCTAAGCTCGGTCAAAGTCTCTAATCACCGTTTTGGTAATCACTTCATACCTCAGCTTCTTCATTCTCCCCACCAGTAACTATTTTCCAGGCTGGCAGAAGCACCAGAAATGTGCTGCTTGGCACCATTTTGGAACTCAGTTTGCTATTGTTTATCATATTCAGACAAAGACAAACTCAGTCTATCTCTCTCTTACCCTAGTTTCTCCCGTATTCCTCTTCCTCACGAAGCTGAGAGTGGTGTATCCGTCTACCAGGCTGCCAGAAGCTGCAGAGATGTGTTGGTTGGGGTCTAGTTTGCTATTGACAATGTAATAATTACTTTGTCTCTCTCTTACCCTAGTTTCTCCCGTATTCCTCTTCCTCACGAAGCTGAGAGTGGTGTATCCGTCTACCAGGCTGCCAGAAGCTGCAGAGATGTGTTGGTTGGGGTCCAGTTTGCTATTGACAATGTAATAATTACTTTGTCTCTCTCTTACCCTAGTTTCTCCCGTATTCCTCTTCCTCACGAAGCTGAGAGTGGTGTATCCGTCTACCAGGCTGCCAGAAGCTGCAGAGATGTGTTGGTTGGGGTCCAGTTTGCTATTGACAATGTAATAATTACTTTGTCTCTCTCTTACCCTAGTTTCTCCCGTATTCCTCTTCCTCACGAAGCTGAGAGTGGTGTATCCGTCTACCAGGCTGCCAGAAGCTGCAGAGATGTGTTGGTTGGGATCCAGTATGCTATTGTCAGTATAATAATAATTACTCTGTCTCTCTCTTACCCTAGTTTCTCCTGTATTCCTCTTCCTCACGAAGCTGAGAGTGGTGTATCCATCTACCAGGCTACCAGAAGCACCAGAGATGTGTTGGTTGGGATCCAGTATGCTATTGTCAGTATAATAATAATTACTCTGTCTCTCTCTTACCCTAGTTTCTCCTGTATTCCTTTTCCTCACGAAGCTGAGAGTGGTGTATCCGTCTACCAGGCTGCCAGAAGCTGCAGAGATGTGTTGATTGGGGTCCAATTTGGGCGCGGAGTATCCCGACACCCAGGTGTTCATTATGAACGCGCGGTTGGAACGCGCGTCCACCCAGCCTATGATCGCGTCTGTTTGGGACTGAAACAAGACGGTTTGCATGAAATAGAATAATATGTATACCTACCTACTTTTTAAAACATACTTTAAAAAATAATGACAACATATTCATTCGTGAAGAAAAAATTCTAAACAAAGCCCCGTAAGTTCTGATTTTCTGATATCTAGCGCAATTTATGATGGCTCCATTGAAAATTTTACTGTATTTCCATACTTTAAAGTAGATAATTGAATGCATGGTAATGCAAACGATAATATTACCTAGCTCAAAATATTATCAGACGACTGCGACATATTTATGTAAACGGCAAATTACATTTAGCTACATACCAAAAAATATTGATCGAGTCACCAATGTAGAAGTGCTAAGACGAGTACACAAGTCCCGAGAGATTTTGCAGACCATCCAAAAGAGGAAGGTAGCGTATCTGGGTCACATAATAAGAAATGAGCACTACCAGATACTTCAAACGATTCTGATGGGCAAAATCGAAGGGAAAAGAGGCGACAGCAGACCTAAAATGTCGTGGCTCGATAACATTAAAAGCTGGACAGGCGTCGCCACGGTCCAAGAACTTTTCCATATGGCGAGAGATAGAGGGACATAACATAAAATTAAGTATTACTTATGCAGAGCAGGACCGATCATTGTGGAGATCCTTGGAGGAGGCCTTTGTCCAGCAGTGGACGTCTTTCGGCTGAGATGATGATGATGATGATGATGCAGAGCTGACTGCCAACCTCCAGTAGTGGAGAGGAACCAGAAGAAGAAAAAATACTAAGAAGTATAGTATACTAACCATCTTCTTGTCCAAACTGAACCCAATCCCAGTCCAGTGTTTGCTCTCCCTGGTCTTGATAGTGAACCTCACGCTATCCTTCCCGCGCCGCATGCCGAGATACTCCCACGCCGCGTAGTAGGCGCACGAATTGTTACTCGGCTCGCAGTTCGCGGGGAATTTAAACTGACCCCCACATTTGTTGTCTAGCGGGGTGATACCGCCGCCCATTGAAGACTTTGTTTCTTCTGTGGGGTGAAATGAAATGGGTAAGTTTTTTTTTATTATTGTAGCTAAGAGTAGAATCAAGTACTTATTTTACCAGCGTTATCTGGTAATCTAATTCTTACCAATGGTAAATTTTCGTTTTTGTTTTTTTATATCATTGATTCAGTGAGAGAGACGATGACGACCATGGTCATCATTTAAGTAATAAGTACATAGGTATAAATGCGAAAATGTGTTTTGTTTATTTTTTTCCCACGGTAAATATAGAAAGAAAGAAAGAAAGAAAATATTTTTGATTGCTGTCGTTGTATTACCCAGTGCGTAGTCGCAGGTAAATAACTGTCCTAGTAATGAACAAATCAATTTGATGTAATTAAAATAACGCAATCGAGCAAGGGCGATCTTACTGGAGATAACTTTATGTAACTTCGTTTGACGTCAATAAATCTTACTTCGAATAAAATCGTTTTGATTGTGACCTTTAGGGGGAATCCAAAACCTAACTCCGACAGACTCTGCTCCAACAAGACACAACTCCGACAAAACATAAAACCTAACCTAACCTACCGAATATGTCGGAGTAGAGTCTTGTCGGAGTTCGGTCCTTAAACCCTTTAGGGGAGGCCTTTGTCCAGTAGTGACCGTATATACCTACAGGCTGAAATGACAAAGATTCGTAACAACTCACCAAAGAAGTTAATACTAGCCACGCCCCTCTGGTCGCCGTGTCCGTGGTATTTGAGCTCGTCTGCCCGGTAGAAGTCCCTCACGGCCGCCGGGCCCTTCTCGATACCCGAGGGGGGGGAGTGTTGGTACTTATTGGGCTCCTGGCCTCGGGCCCAGATCACATGCATTGCGTCGTCCACTATTGAGTGGTCTGTGGGCTCTTTGGACTGGAAAATACAATTTGCAATACAACACAGTATACTTTATTGACAAAAGACACAGCATACAGAAAACATTACAGAACAAAACAGTTGAGTCAAAAGGTGGCTTTATTGCAATACTAACATTCTTTATGGACACCAAGAGTACAAACAAAATTTGAAATAAGGGATTTTTATTTTCTTTTTTTCTAATTGACCTACGCTTGAGTCAAAAAAGTACGACGGATCAAGCTTCAGATTTTTAAAATAAGGGATTCAACAGGCAGCCTTATTTCTAAAGTAGCAATCTCTACCAGAAACCCATTTGAAAAGAAAACCGCTGAAATAGTAGTAGTGCGGGTTGATTACATAAAAATCTTTAAATATGAATTCGAAAATCGATATTGGTAGTTACACACCGAGGCTTAAACCCGCAAACTTCCGAATGGAAGTAACAGCCCAGCCACTTGCCCACTTGACCATGTACATTACGACGCTCGGCGCTCTTATAACGAGAGATAATGAAGAATCTTCATAAGTATGAAGAGATAGCCTAGTAAGGCGACCCAGGAGATTTAGTACACCAGGAGCTATGAAGAGCAGCTCAAAGTAAAGCCTGACCAAAGAAATAAGAAACCTGCTCTGGTTGCGCCACGTGTATATTTTTACGACTATGGCAACAATTTCCCAAAAATTAGTTCCATTGAAATTCCGCAATATGGCGAGGTTTCTTATTTCTTTGGTCGGGCTTTACTAGGGGGAGCTATGAATAGCAGCAGCTCAAAGTACTAGGGTACCAGGAGCTATGAAAAGCAGTTCGAAGTACTAGGGGACCAGGAGTTATAAAGAGTAGCTCACATAAGTACTAGGCAACCAGGAGTTATAAAGAACAGCTTACATAGTACCAGGCGACCAGAAAGTATGAGAAGTAGTTAATAACGACCACTTACATTGAGCTTCTTCCGGAACATGATGGTGGTGAGACCGTTCTCCTCGAAGCCTGAAGCCGCTGTGACGTCATCGTGCCCTCCCCAGAAGGAGTCCACGCGGGGCGTTGATCTGTGTTCATATATACGTACATAGATATATAATATATAAACATTTTCTTGATAGAAAATAAACAAATAATAGGACGGCAATATGATCTTCAAAATACATTTTATCTTAGACTGTGCATGAAATAAACCGTTTGGAAATCACTCGCATACAATACTAAACTCTAAAGCAATATTAATTAGCATTCATTCAGTCTTTCTTTCTTTCAATTCATTCAAACATTATAGCTTCACCGGACTTGTAGAGGAGCCGGATGGCTCTACCCCAAAATAGTCATATACCAACGCGACTAGGGGCGGCTCGAGGGAGCCTCGGACCACATCCTAGCGCGTTGACACTGATAAACGTCGTGAAGGACACGACGCCTGAGGGGCTCCGCCTCTGATTATTAGTTTTGATTTAGGTTTTGGCCGCGACCTCGCAGGCGGGTACGGGCATTGTTACTTACCTGAAGAGTAATTGTTACCTGAAGGGTATTCGCTACCAGAAGGGCATTGCTGTTAGGTGTATCACAGATTTCATCGTCACGTTCGGAAAGGATATTTCATTTGTTTGGATATTTTATTTGTTTGGGACGGCGGCGGAATGCAAAGGGTCATATTTATATAGCAACACGGCTAGAGACAGCGGGGAGAGAGAGCCTCGGACCTCGACCTAGCGGGTTGATACGAAAAACATCATGGCGACGTCGTCGCCTACAATTCATTTCGACCACTTATTTCATTCATTCATTACGTTTATGCACTTTTACCACTCATTTCATTCATTCATTCGTTTTTGTCACCTGTCCCTGGTGTAGTAATCGCCGACGCGATGGTAGTTCCCTCTGGCGGTTCCGATCACAATGTCCGTACAGTCCATCGGGTTGAAGTCGAACTTAGGCGCATACTCGTGCGTCGGATAGTAACCTGCAGGTATACCAATTAACAATAATGATATTTTTATTTGATTCATTGATTTATGCGTATTTCCGCTGCTTTATTATTTCCTCATTAGGAAATATGCACGTGACTTCAAAATGAACAAAAATTTTTTTTTTAATTTTTATTGTTATACAATTATTTTCAAAATTAAACATTATTTAATAGTAAAATTTAATCATCAAAAATCGTCTATTTTGAAATTCTCTCAAACCAAAACAAATTCTATTGGTGGTGAAACAAAACGTGACTTCAATGGTCTATCGACTATCGACGTACTATTCTGCTTTCTTTTCTTTTTTTTCTGGCCTGGATCCAACCAAGTCCTTTTAGCTCGACGTCTAACTAACGTCGAACACGTGTATCATCTGACGTGTGACCGCATGCCGCATTCAAATCACCCGAAAACGATAGTGATTTTAATTTTTTTTAAATAGCTTAATGGTTTATATTATAGAAGTGTTATATTTTTTATTCGTAATGTATGCCTCGTAGAAACGTTTAAAACAATAAAAAATAAGTGCATATTCCCTTTTGCTGCTGGACAGTGGCCTCTTCCGAACATCTTCCAAGGCTTACAAAAATATAAATACAACTCGCACAACACAAAAAAATCAAAGACTGCTTATAATAAATATATTATTCACAAACCCCTTTATTAATATTTTAATTAAAGGAACCTAAAATTCGCGAATATAAATAAAAAATATAGAAGATCGTGTTAAAGAAAATGAGTAGGTAATATAAATTAATATTTACAAAATGGTTATTTTGGAACATGTAGAAAATTATTCATTTTAGTTATGTACAAAAACCTAACGAAGATAAAATTATAGAAAGAACCCAAAAGAAAAGAAAACCACAAAATAAAAAAAAGATTTTTAGAAAATAAATAAAAAAGAAACGATTAGAAAGGGTGAGAAGGAAGGAGAGGATAGGAAAAGAAGACTGAAAGAAAATATCTGAAAAAGAACGTGTAAGGCAGAAGCATAGCGAAGCTTGCTACCAAGCTAAAATGCTCAAAATAGAATCTACTCTAAATAGCATTTTAAAACAACGTTTGGTTGCATAGTGAAAAAAAAAACAATTCATACTCTTGTATCGCACTAGAAAAAATACGAGACACAAGAATAATATTACTTCTACGAATAAGAACGAACATAGCATAGGATATATAACACAGTCAGAATACACATAATATAGGTAAAATACACATTTTATTATAAACAGCACACCGTCTTCAACCAAATAGTTAGATAGATACTACCGCCACCAAAAGTGATTTAATTTGCTATACAATAAAATATTGCGTTACAAATCCTCAGCTTTTTTAAAGAGAGGGTGACGTCATAATGGCTCGAGTATCATCCCTTTGTTAACATTACGAATTATTAATAAAAAAATTAACATAAGACGTAATCTCATCAAATCAACGTCAGACAATCTGCGCCGTCGATTAGCGACTGAGGCAGAAACAATGCCATGCTTGATTCTGGCATAGTCTAACGGTGCTTTTTTGAGCGGCGTTCGTGTATCTGTTATCAAAGCCTAAATATATATTTAATCAAGCAATACCAATTGATTAGAAGAATTCACAAAACTGAGAAAATGTAACGAATGTGCGAAGCGGGTGCTTTACCTGTGTCTTCCTTCAAGCCCTTGACCAGTAAATTCACCGTCTGCGCCTTTACTGGGGCTTCTGACGTTGGTTCCGGTTCAGGTTTGGGTTCTGGGGTAGGTTCAGATTTAGGTTCTGGGGTAGGTTCGGGTTCTGATTTAGGTTCTGGGGTAGGTTCGGGTTCAGATTTAGGTTCTGGGGTAGGTTCGGGTTCAGATTTAGGTTCGGGAGATGGCTCCGGTTCAGATTTAGGTTCTGGGGTAGGTTCGGGTTCAGGTTTGGGTTCTGGAGTAGGTTCGGGTTCTGCTTTGGGTTCTGGAGTAGGTTCGGGTTCTGCTTTGGGTTCTGGGGTAGGTGCAGGTTCTGCTTTAGGTTCTGGGGAAGGTTCGGCGTTGGGTTTTGTAGAAGATTCTGGTTCTGGGAATGATTCAGGTTCTGCGGTAGGTTCTGGCTCAGCCTTAGGTTCAGGAGAAGGTTCGGCCTCAGGTTTAGATCTAAGATTTGCTTTAGTTTCGAAAGTAAGTTTAGGTTTTGTTTTAGATTCTAGAGAGGCAACAAGTTTAGCCTTTGGCTCTAGGGTAGGTTCTGCTTTAGGTTCTGGGGTTGGTTCTGGCTCTGCCTTTGGTTCTGGAGATGGTTCAGGTTTGGACTCAGCATTAGGCTCGGCTGTCGGCTCAGGCTCAGCTTTAGGTTCCCTATTGGGCTCTGGCAAAGAATTAGGTTCAGGACTGGGTTCTGATTTGGGTTCTGGAGTTGGTTCCGGTTCTGCCGTTGGTTCTGAATTGGGTTCGGGAGTGGAATCTGGGTCAGATTTCGGTTCCGGAGTAACTGGTTCTTTAGTAATGGGTTTAAGGGTAGTTGCGTTCAACTCCGATAACTTTCTAACTTTTGGTGCGTACTTTGGTTTGGAAGGAATAAATTTAGGTTTAACTGTAGACTTTGGTAGTGGTTTTGGTGTGGTGGTTTCGGAAGTGGGTTCCGAAACGGGTTCTGGGGTGGGTTGGGTTGCTGAGGGTTGTGAGTTAGAAGTATTGTTTTCGACAACAGATGTCGTTGTTTCCGAATCTGCAAAAATAATTTCAACATGCAAAAATGTCATTATTGTGTTTGTCCACACCGAATAATGAATATGAAATGATCAAGTAGGTAGGTATTTACAAAAAAAATATTTATTTTAATTTATTATTGGTTTTTATAATAAAAAAACATGAAGTCATTTCCAGGCCCCGTTTTAAAAAAAGTTGTAATTATATTTTTTATCAAAGCTTACAAATCAGATTTTATTGCTTTAAAATACTGCGTATTTTATATTTGCAACATAAATTACAGCAATACAATAAAACTAAACAAACATTTAAGCAGACTAACAGAAAACAATCTTAATTTGCGTTTATCAACTTTTGTTTAAAAGTCAGTTTTGCATTTAGTTTACACTTTACATACATGAATAAAATAAATTTTAATTTTCAGCTAACAAGCTATGCTCAGATTAAAATTATGAATGAAAATATCGAGTATTTTTTATATTACAAAATAACCGTATAACAACGTCACAAAATGTGAACTTTAGCTTATAGACTTCGGTGTGAACAAAATATGTACATGATTGTTTAAAAAAGTGTATTTTACATGGGTAATTGCTAGTTAGTTTTTTTCTTGCTGTTGGTAATAATCGTGCTTCGCTTATGCTGGTGGCTTTTAGCACATCGTGAGGTTTAATATGTGCATAATGTTTTATGTTTAGTTATATAATCTCAAATACAATAATTTAGTTTATACTTACGCTGTGGCTCTGCCGCCTGGCGCTTTCCTCGTCCTGTAAAATTTTATTTCTTTCATTATTTCTTATTCAATAAAATATATGAGACTAACTGTATTCCAACAGTTTTTTTATGTCTGTTGTGGATGGGAATTGATTAACTAGCATATCACTCTTATTAAAATGTCCTCCAATAGGATAAGAGAATACGCCTGACAAAATTATGTCTGTCACGCGTGGACCGGGCATGTTAGAGGGGCTGATCCTTGTAGACCTATATATACCCTTTACATTGTCACATAATTGTCCAATCTAAAAGATTATTTATACAAGACTAACCCTTTATAAGGCAAAACAAATTTACAAAATGCTTTCGTTTTCGACTTTATGTTGAGGGCATAGGGTTAAAATTAAAGGTTTAAATTCTCACCTTTCGAGCTAGACACCTTGTAAGACACGCTAGTTTTAACGGTGACGTCATCTCCCAAGTCACTGAAGTCCCATCCGTCAGCAGAATGCGTGGCCACCCTCTTATTCCTGTCATTTTCCGGCAGTTTGGACGTGGGCTCCGCTTTGGGTTCCGGAGTGGGTTCGGCTGATGGCTCCGGTTCCGGCGAGGGTTCTGGGGATGATTCTGGTTCTGGAGATGATTCTGGTTCAGGTGACGGTTCGGGTTTTGTGGATGGTTTCGGTTCCGCCGCGGGTTCAGACGATGGTTCCGGTTGCACTTTGGATTCGGGTTCTGCTTTTGGTTCCGGTTCCGGTAAAGGTTCCGGGTTTTGTGTGTTTACTGAAATCGAAATAGTAAATACTTAGGTTATTTACATAATTATTAATTATGTCGTATAACATTTGATCTAATACAACAGAATAGGTAGAAAGTTAATAATTTGATTAGATATGGACATTTTTATTTTTATTTTACTGTAATATGAAATGAACTAAGTATAAAGTATTTTCATTCTATTTAAAATCATTACAATTATATTTGTTAGTAGGTTAAGTATTCGACATTGTTATGCCCAAACCGGGCCAATTTTAAAATGAAACAAAAAAATATATTCTGTAAGCAATAAGTACAAATTTGAATCTTTAGTCTAGCTAGGCTATATAGAATGATAGTTTGGGAGGTCTTATGAGTTAATAAATTAAAAATCCCGCAACAAAACCGTTACTTGATCCTTTCAACAACTACAAAAGAGCTGATAATCTTCAAATGGCTGAAGATATTTTATTGGATCATAGCTAAGATCACTCTCGATTGTGACACCTTGCGAACAAAAAAAAACTACTTAGATTAAAATAGGCACATCCGTTTAGGAGCTACGATGCCACAGACAGACAGACAGACAGACACACACGTCAAACTTATAGCAACCCTCTTTTTTGTCGGGTGTTAAAAATAAAATGAATCCTATCTATTGCGTTTGTTTGAGTACTTGGATTATGGTCTGTTCGAGTTCTGGCAGAATACCAGCGCCGTAGCCTAGCTGCGGCTTTATGCTGAGTCAGAACCTTTTTGCTAGCACAGTACACTCACAATTATAATTGAAATGAAAAGAAAGAAAAACCTTTTGTGGATTAGTCTGTAAGCCTTGTTAACATCTGTGTATTTTCTCTCATTTGTGTACTTGTTGGCAAATAAACATTATCTATCTAACTATCTATCTATTCGTTCGTTCGTTTCGTTTGCACTCTTTGTTATATTAATCAAATTGTATAAAATAATAATTTTGTAAAATATTTTGAAAAGTTGCAACGCCTGTGGAGTTTCTTCCGGCGGGTTCTTCTCCACAGAAGACAGCCAAATTGTGAACCCGCCTCGACGTCGAAAAGTGATTTGTAAAATCTTACTTCGAATAAAACATTTGAATTTTGATTTTTTTTTATTACCTTTCTCGTCCATGGGCGGTCCCAGCACTGGGAAGTTCTTGCACTGTTTGGTCAACCCACTGGGCCTCCAACCGAGCCCTGAAACAAACCCGTGTATGTGTTAAAACAATGATTTTTCTTACAAACTTATGATATTTTTTATAGAGGGCTTTAAGGACCAAATATTTTTTCTTCAGGTCATCCCTGTCCCTTGACATTCGAAACAGCTCTTCAACACTGGCCATCCCGATCCACTCGCAGATGTTTTTTAAATTATTATACCTATACATATAAGGCACCTATTTCACTGGCGACAAAGACAAAGACGTGCAAAAACGAAAGGGACGCAGTTATGCGTTAGCGTTAGAATGAGATACAAATACACCGCGCTCACTCTTGCGCATAACTGCATCCCTTTCGTTTTTGCACGTCTTTTGACTTTGTCGCCAATGAAATAAGTGCCTAATAGCACCAGCTTTTACCTAGCCCTAAGTGCCTTATTTCACTGGCGACAAAGACAAAGTCGTGCAAAAACGAAAAGGGACGCAGTTATGCGTTAGAATGAGATACAAATACACCGCGCTCACTCTTGCGCATAACTGCGTCCCTTTTGGTTTTTGCACAACTTTGTCTTTGTCGCCAGTGAAATAAGGCACTAAGCAAAAAAAAAACAGCGCCATCTATCTTCGGCCCCCCAAACTCACCAGCGTAAGAAGTTCCGTTGACCACCATCACCACCTCGAGCTCGTCCTGATCCTTCACGATGCGCCAGTACAGGTTGAACAGGTCAGACAGCTTGCGGTGGCTGTACGCGCTTAGATCTATGCTCTTGTCCTTCCATGGGGACTCTGGGGACAAAAATAGGACGTTATTTTTGAATAATAAACTAGAAAGGAGACGATTTGACATGTTCTTCAACGGACTTTAACTTTTATTTTAACCAAAGTCATTGACCAGCCAAATTTGAAAACTCCAGGGCTATTACTCCGAAACGTTCATCAACGCGACCAAGTCGTTGTCAGGAGGAAAATCTTTTGAGTGACGAAGAGGAGCCAAAAGAGGATCCAAAAAAGATCTTTAAAAGATCAATGACAGTAAAAACATACACAATCTCATTGATCTTGTTTTTTAATAGACAATATTCCGAAACAAATTTTTTTCATTGACCTACGCTTATATCGCAAAATAGATGTATTAAGCGTCACCGGACTTGTTCAAATAAAGATACTTACCTGTTATGTAGAATTTCAAACATTTTTGAATTGACCAATGTGCCAATCATGCTTGAATGAATGTACAAAATCTACACTGAACCGGAAAGGAAAAGTTTTTTAAATTTATTTTCATGTTAACACAATAAAATGTATGTATTTAAATTTAGTTTTAGTTTCATAAAACTAGGTCAACTACTTATAAAGATTTTATAAGCACCCCTTTTTCTTTTCAGCCCTATTTATTTTAATTTTACATACATACAGTCACGCCTCTTTCCCGGAGGGGTAGGCAGAGACCACTTCCTTCCACTTGCTACGATCTAGACACACTTCTTTCGCTTCATCCACACTCATGCATGCTTGTCGGTTTAGAGTACTCCTGACCCGACCTTTTGTCAGAACATCCCCGATTTGATTTTAGAACGTTATAATTTTAATTTTAAAACCGAATACTCACTCTTATTGCACCCTTTCCCGTAAAACCCGTGCGGGCAGTAGCAAGCTCTAGAGGGCGCTTCGGTCGCATTAATGTCCACACATTTGCCCCTCAGGCCGCAGTCGCTGTCTTCGCCACACTCGTCGCTGAACTGGCAGTGCGCGCCGAAGAACGACTTGTGGCATTTGCACCGGCCGAGGATGTGGTAGCCGTGCCCCGAACATGTCTCGTGGTAATCCTTGCCTGGATTGAAATTAAGTAAATAAATAAATAAAATTTTAATACATTTATTTCAATCTTGAAAATGAAAATGAAATATTTTTTATTCGAAGTAAGATTTTACAAATCACTTTTCGACGTCGAGGCAGGTTCACAATTTGGCTGTCTTCGGTGGAGAAGAACCCGCCGGAAGAAACTCCACAGGCGTTGCATCTTTTCAAACTATTTTACAAAAAATATTATTATAATTATACAATTTGATTCATATAACAAAGAGTGCAAACGAAGTATGCAATTAGAGGAAGGCAACCAGTCAAAGTAGAAAAACTAAATTATATATGTAACCAAAAAACAACCGGCAATCGACTAGAGCAGACCAGTCCCCCCAAGCAGCACCACGTTCACGGGTTTGACGTATGGGTCAGCCATCGCCGGGCTCAACCATATTAGAGGGAACCCAACGATCTTTTAAGAAACGTTGAGTTTGAGTAATTTACTTCGTGAAGGACCCTTACCAGCTCGAACGAAGGTAATGTTGAGAACGCTGCTAGACCAAAAAATATGCTCTGGATGGTGTCTTAAAGTGTGTCTGGCAAAAATATCTATGATAAAATTAGTTCCATTGAATTTCCGCAATATTTCGAGATATTTTTATCTTTCAGATCTAGCAGGTAATTAAAATTAAAATGAACTGATATAATAGACCGAGACATAAAATAAGATAGGGTATTATATACCAGGCTACAATAAATTTTAAAGTATTGGCTTTAGATCTTTATTCTGATGGATGATGGACCTTGCTCTTGTTACAATACAATAAATAACAATGTCCCAAGATCATGTTATTAAACAAAACACTACTGCATTCCTTTTCTAATCAATTACTTACGAATTCAAACAGATATAAATCTATGTAAATTATTGCATAAATAAGTAGGTAGGTAACTATCATGTTAATGTCTAAAGAATAACAAGTTTTACATAAGATTAGTAACCAGCACAGGATGGCCTTGTTACAGATTAAATTTAATTTTTTTGTATTGATTTATAGAGGTGACTTTTTATTATTCTTTGGACTGGACGTTTGCTGCTGGATTTAGGCCAAGCAGGACAGGATGGTAAGAATCTATAGATATTAATAATATGCGAAATCGTATTATTTTGTTTATTAGTGCTTCTACATAGAAACTAAACATCAGATTGACTTGATTTTTGCACTGAGATAGATTGAAGGCCGGAGAGTAACATAGGCTACTTATTACCGCGGGAAAATATCTCCTTCCCACAGGAAAAGTAAAAAAAAAACAATGCGGGAGTGGTTGCTGGCTGTAGGACAGCTGGTAAACCAAATAAGGCCGACCAGTAAAAAAAACCTCGCCTGCGGAATTTCCATGAAACTAGTTTTATAATATTGTTGCCATATACAAAAATATACCTACATGTCGCGCCCCCAGAGCAGAACTTTATTACTTTTTTGTTATTTTATCGTAATTTTTTATTATCATTATTTCTTTTTTATCTATCTATGTATTGAAAAAAGTCCCAAATTAACTACAAAACAATCCTTTTACCGAATCGACAAAGGAAAGCCTGACCAAAGAGATAAAAAACCTGCTCTGGGGGCGCCACATATGTATATATTTTTACTAGCGACCCGCCCCGGCTCCGCACGGGAGTATATTATGCATGTATTATACATATAAACCTTTCTCTTGAATCACTCTATCTAATAAAAAAAACGCATCAAAATCCGTTCCGTAGTTTTAAAGATTTAAGCATACATAGGGACATAGGGAACGATTTCCATTATAAAATTAGTTCCACTGAAATTCCGCAATATGGCGTGGTTTTTTATTTCTCTGGTTGGGCTTTAATTAACTCACGCGGCACGATATCGATGTCTGCGCAAGACCAGAACCTATAGTTGGATCCCCACTCGCCAGCCTCCCGCTGCAGCTGTAACGTGCAGTTAGAGCAACTGAAGTCGGACGGGAGCCGCACGTCGTACTTCTGAGCGCTGAAATGCAGTAAACATTGGTTACACCACCAGTAGGTCTATTATGTAAGTCGCTACGCTCGAGAAGCAGTCAAACGCGACATATTGACAGAACTATACTATGGCTCTAATGTCGCTATGTCGCGTTTGACAGCTTCTCGAGCCTGTCGCTACTTACATAGTAGGCCTACAGTTAATATCAGTATTGATCTGTATAAAAACTAAATTCAAAATATTTGATTCGAAATAAAATTACAAAAATCACTTTTCGACGTCAAATTTTAATTAAGTTAGTAAGTTTTTATTTAGGCTGGGGTAACGCACACGTTATTTTCGCTATGGTATGGTTTCGCTATGGCACCCTTCAATTTATTTATGGGACTGTTGAAAAGAACAGAGTTTTTGTAGGTATTTTGAGAGGGTGCCATAGCGAAACCACAGATAATATAATACTAGTTGCGAAACCATACCATAGCGAAACTAACCCATTTAGTTAATCTGTTTCTTTCTGCAAGATGTGATGTGGGTAGGTTAGGTAGGAAAATGTGAAGCGTCTCACATACGGCCATTTGACTCTAAATCTAAATTAAGCAGAACGTGGCAAAACCTGTGAGAGAGCTATTAACATCCAGACACAAAGCAAACACAAGTGCTCCTCACACGCATGTTTTTGCCTGTATCTGTATGTTCAAAATAAATATTATTGAACTTACGTAACGTCATCTCGTACAAATTCCGATCCAGCAGCTCTTGGTGTCAAATCCAAAACAGGCCGCTCTAAGTAATCCAAGATCCTGAGACTGAATCCTCCCTATAAAAAACAAAAAATAATATATGTAAAGAAATAATAAACAAACATACAAAAATTATATTGCTAACCCAAGCAAAAGTAAGAAAAACTAGCAAAAAGTGTTACGCCCAACGTGGGGCTCGAACCCACGACCCTGAGATTAAGAGTCTCATGCTCTACCGACTGAGCTAGCCGGGCTTGCTGAACTAAGTTGAAATTATTGACCACTTACTCGATGTGCGTATGCCAAATGCCAATGTACTGTGAATGTTGAACCGGCCAAAAACGATGTTTTTATTGTTCCTGAAAAATGGAAAATTAATTTTATACTTCCTTCCAAACAAAGCACAAAAGTAAGTAGTACAGGTTACAATTTTAACACATTCCACGTTTTTCTAAAGCGACACCTAGTGTCGAGTAGCAGTACTAACACGAGGGACAAGGGTACCAAACCAACGAAGACATCAATTGCAGTAGTTACATAATAAAGTAATAGATGTCACAACCAGTAGCAATAAATAATTTAAGTCTCAAATAGTTACAACTCATTTCGGCAATTTAACGGTTGTTTTGTAATATTATTGTATACGTGTGAACTGGGTATGTTCTTGGAATTCCATTCACATTAATTTATTGCTTAAACAAAAACCTCTTCGTTACATAATTTCGCACGAGTTGTTAGGTACCACAATATAGAAGTTGTAAGTAGGTAAGTAGTAGTTTTTTTTTTTTTGGATTTAGTAAAACGGGGTGGCTTTGAGAAACGGGGTGACATTGATGATTACTCAAAATTTTTGGTTTTTTCCAATTATCTGCTTGAAAAGGAACGTGACGCGTTTTATTTCTTTTATGTTGGAAAGACTGACAATTCGGCCATATTTTCTCGGAGCGTCGACTTGTTTGGTTATCGGGAACCAACAAAAAAATTATTTTTAGAGATTAGTGTTTTAACCATCGATTTTTTTTGTAAAAAAACATTAAATGTGCAACTGTAAATATATACATTCTGTTATCTGCATATGCTTCATGTTATTGTTCGTTTTATTGAGTATACAAACGTTTTTTGTTCATTCAAATACCGCGGCCATTTTGATTTCTATGAATGCTTTTGCAAACAGGGGCCACTTTGATTGTATGCATGAGGCGACATTGATAGAAATCAATTTCGCCCCAGTGAATAACACACAGCAACTATTAGGGCAGTGTACCGCTTATCAATGAAACCCCATCTTAATTTTATTTCGGTTTTGTTTCGTAGGGTCAAGATGGTCCGCACCTACAAAAAAACACCAGGGACGCTATTATACAGAAGATGCCTGTGTGTATTGATGTCAATTCTCAAATGTACGAAAGGGACCTCGGTCACTATCAATTTCACCCCTGTTATCAAATTAGCCCCAAAAAGTTTAAAAGACTGATATCTCCGTAACCTAAGGTCTCAATTTAATTTTTTTTGTTGTTTTGTTTTCTCTACAGGGGTGACTTCCGATACCAATCAAAAAATAAGGTAGCCTCAAAGTAGCCCCGTTCATAATATATCTTTGATAACGTCATAATATTTTTTTTACTTGAAAACCGGTCGTATTTTTTCAGTAATAAAAAAACATATTTAATGTATTTACTTAGTCCATCAAACTGTATTTTTTTCGTTTTGATATTATGAACGACTGAAGAACAGCATCCATTTTCATTTTAAAATTAATCAATTTGACCCCGTTTTACTAGGTACCTATGCTTGTGTCGGAAAGCCGAAAGGTACGACCAATCAAGGGATGTAGTCGTTATTAGAAATAGGTTTCTTATCTTCCAATTAAAAATAAGTGTCGATAATACTGTTCGGTGTTCAACAACAAAGAAACATTAAAGAAATTACTATAAAAAATCATTAAACACAACGACGCACACACACTATTGTTACACGACGACTGCCACAAGAAGGCGTGCGGTTTTTAACAGAAAAAAAAACGTAATAACAACTAGTACTACCTCATTAAATTTTGTAAGACGTAAATTACAAAAAAAAATCTAAAAAAGATGCAAAAACTTTCGCAGCCGGTAGGATTCGAACCTACGCTCCCAGAGGGAATCTGATTTCGAGTCAGACGCCTTAACCACTCGGCCACGACTGCTTAGCTAAACTGTGCGAAATTTGTGTTTAGTCTGTACAACCAGTTCTAGGTGAAACGGTAAATCAGATAATAAAATCAATATCTTCTGTGTCAATATTAATATTCTACGATGTCTGTCGCAAAGTCGTAATGCTTTTATAAAATTCTCTACTTTGCTACCTAATTAGGGTTTTCACAAATACTTACTTTTTGGCGAAGGCCAATTTAAATCTCCCATATAATTTCAATTTTGAACAAAATGAACTAAGCCAAAAACGGCCTCAAACGAGTCACTACACTACACTGCACTGGCTGGTGGTGGTGGATCACACACGCGACATCAATGTAGTAACGGTTCAGCCCGTTAGATGGAGCAACTGGGCTAGTAAGTAATAATAACGTTGCCGCGTTGTCGTGGATTTTCTTATGTTTATGTCACTGACGATAAGCGGTAATAACTTTCATCGCTGCACTGCATGGCTTTGATCACACTAAGTAAGTACATCGAAGTAAGTGCCATAAGCCATGAAGACTACGGCCAGATATGTTGATGAACATAGTAACTATGTTCTGTCTCTGTGCAACAGCTGGACAAAAGGCCTGCATTTGGCTGGTTTGGGTGGGAGTCTTGGGAGGTGTTGCCATAATTTTCTCGCTTCAGTTACCGATGGTCACACAGGTGAACAGAACACATGCTTGATTGCTTCGCAGATTGCAAAGCTCGTTGTGATTGTGACAATGTTGTAGAGGAAACGTCGAATCAGAGCAGTTTCCGTAGTCTAAGGTTGTTCTGATCTGGGTCAGATAAGAGCGTTGTTCCAGTGGTCTGGGCTCGAGATCTGATAAGGATTTACGATACTGCGACGCTAGTGCTTGATTTGCAAAGACAGAAGGTATATTCTTAACAGTGTACCTACACGTAAAAGAACCAGTAGAAAAAAGCTATTTACCTTTTGGCATTCCACATGGCGCCTTTGTTCTGGAATTATCCAGAAAGTCCAGATCATACTTCCTAGCAGGCGGGTAGGTCAAAGCCACATGACCTAACACAGCCACTGCCAATGCACTAAGCACTGCACTAACTAGTGTCACTTTTGAAAACGCCATCTCTTAACAAATTTTGGAACTGTCACCGCTATAAGCTCGTCGCCGTCATGTCAATTTATTATTGGCACTTTTAATTTTTATAAGTTCTGTACATTATTGTATATTTTTTTGCACTTTTTTATGGTTGGTTTTATTTTCTGGAGTTTTGTTATCTCATTTTGGCTGGTTTCTTTTATGTAGGTACCTGTAACAAATAAAATAAAATATAAATTATTAGAGAAAACTTCCACATTACGATTTAGTATTTCTAAAAATCAATCAAACTTTCAGCCATGATTTAAAATTAATTACTGTCAAAAACTCAAGATCAATACCTTTTGTTCTTAGTTTTTAATAATATGGTCCGGTCCTTATTAAAAATTACTGTAATTCTTATAATTCAAGTAAAGAAATATTCAATCGAAAATAATATACTTAATTCAGCGTGCTTAAATATAAAACGAATGGTATGCAATACGTTCTCCAATCAAATCACAAATTATAATCAACAAGATTGGTCTAATTTTCCTTTCCTACGACTACTTACTAATAATGTAATAGCAGCTATGCCAAGTTGCCAACAGACAAGACATCACAAAAGACTCTTCTTACCAAGAAAACATCGTTGATGATCACCAACTAATTTGTATAAATAACAAAAATGTGGGACAAATAAGAAAACGGCTGAGTACCTCTATACGTCGTATATTTTATGAGTGAAGTGTGCTCAACCAAAAAGTTGCTCTTCAAATTTTAAGAGTTTATTCTTCAATAGGGTGAGACGAGAGTTTACGAGAGTCAACCTTGGTTTAAGCAAAACTTAGTAACTTCATTAAAATTTGACGGCGAAAAGTGATTTGTAAAATCTTACTTCGAATAAAAACCTTTTGATTTTGATTTTATTTATTTAGAAGTATAATTCAATCCATATATTGTTTTTGGCTGCAGTCACCGTGTGGCAAAAAAAACTAATTTGTTTGACTCTACGTTGACTTTTCCTGTCATAGGCCTCGTAAGTAACAAACCCATTTTAGAACACTCCTAACCATAAATCCCCTAAATTTATTAATTGATTTCCCTCCCGGTGTAGATTGATGATTATATCAACTTTACTACCACAACACACGCAAGCTTAAAGCAAACTACAAAAAGCGATTAAGGGCAGTCGGTGGTGGTCACGTCTTTACCCTCAGGAAACACTCGTCTGGTCGTCTAAGAAAAAAAATGTTACAATCTCTTCTAATATACACCGTGAAATTGAACTAGTTTGAACAACCTACCATAAACACCATAGGTTTAAATCTCAAAAATAAAATTCAACTTGTCATACAAAGTGGCTGGTTACGTGACTGACTGAAGTTTGTATGAAAAGTTAAATGTTAATTTTGAGATTTCAACCTATGTTCCTTAGGGAAAGGTTGTTCAGTTTTATGAGTAGGTACCACTACCATTATGTTGCCGATAAACAACCAGTTTTTCACGGTGTATTATTTTATACATAATTATTTTTCAAGCAGAGTCACCTCCTGGCAAGTGAATCTGTGTCCGGCTGCAATCCAGCGAGATTGCTCTCTCATTCGTGGTTACGTTTGTACCGAGTTGAGGTATCTACCATTGTTGTTCCATGTTTTCACTGTGTAATGCAATTTTAATTGTTGTCCAAATTGGATTTGAACAGT
Source organism: Teleiodes luculella (assembly GCA_948473455.1). Classification (NCBI taxonomy): domain Eukaryota; kingdom Metazoa; phylum Arthropoda; class Insecta; order Lepidoptera; family Gelechiidae; genus Teleiodes; species Teleiodes luculella. The sequence goes on from OX419606.1 coordinate 10,838,620, forward strand.
TTAATCTTATTGTAACACTAACAATGTGTCGGAGGCGTTGAAACATCTGTTTCTGTTCACACGTTTAATTTTGTTGTCAAACAATACAAGCTCTAAAAAGTAACTAAAAGTAGGTACTTAAACCTTAAAGAAAAGAGTTCGATGTTTATTATAGTGAGCATTTATTCAATATTCAGATGGAAGGATGGAAAATTCATTTCTCAGGGAAAAGTTAACTAACTAAGACGTACTGTTACTAAAAATAACAACAAAATTAAAGTAGATACAGAATGTTTTAAGTACTAGAATTTGGTTACTTATCCACTGCTAGTTCTGGGTCAAGACTATTTGAATTTTTTGACGACAAAAAGAATAAGAAGAAGTTCCACCCAAAGAAGTAAACTTATAATAAGGTGGGAAAAGCGCTACCGAGGGTAGTTTAACTTACTAATATAATAGTTCCCAATAACTAACCTTTATTTCGTCAAGCCAACTCGATAGCCATTCGCTTCAAGGATAGCTAATGAATTTATCTTGTAACCAGATCAGTATCAGTTACAGAACGATTTGTCAAAGTATCTAACCACTGAGATTGTGGTGACAGAATGTGCGGGGGACCATTAGTTTTAATGTTTTAAAAGTACAGCCACTTTAAGCAAGCTTCTTCTGCAATAAGAAGGGCTGTCCTGAATATGTTTCCGGTCTTTTGTATTTTTTTGAGTAACCATATAAAATACATAATATTTTTTATATTAAATCTTCCGAGTTCCGACATTCGAATTTCATTATGAAACAGATCCACTGCAATAAAGCTTTTTAATTGTATTTAATAAGAACTTAAGCATTTAAATCTAACATAATAGACCATAGGGATAGCCGATCAATATCACGGTCTTCTATTAAAACCACAAAGAATACAATAACATTTATCGGTTAAGTCCATTAGAAAATAAAAGTATGAAGAATGATAAGATACATCGATCCATTGTTCTACTGAGTGAAAGCGAGGAGAGTGACCGTAGTGTGACTGACAGACGGACAAACGTTCATTATACTCATTATAGCAATGAGAGCACATACTCTATGCTTTTGCTTTTGTACTTGGTAGAGGCAGCTGTCAAAATATTGATGCCCAATTTCTCATAGATTGGCCAATTTTCTTCTATCATTTCGAGATTAAAATTGTAAATTGTCGCTAATTTCGTAATGTTAACACTTTTTAATTTGGCGCTGTAAAAATATAAAGTCATATCATTTCAAAGTCGAAAATATTCTGCTCCTTACAGGTTTAAATACTTAATGACGTCAGAGATTTCAGCCGAAAGACGTCTACTGCTGGACAAAGGTAGCCCCTGAGAGAAGGTAGCCCCCAAATATATTCCAAGAATCTTGGGTGGACTTAAGAGTAAAAATTTATTAAACACTTCAAAAATCTTGTCCAATTGTTTAACAACTCGTCATTTTTCATAATGCACTGAAATAATTTATTTTTCGGACAAGCTTTTTTTTTGTCTTAACAAAATCAATATTGATCTCCCCAACAGAATTCAATCGCAGACGTTAAACATCGAGCAAACGCTGACTATTCTTATTATACTACTGTTACAACAATTTCACAAGCAACATTGTTAGCAAATCTATTAAAGAAAGAGCGACGAATTGATACATTGCTTTAGTATGTCAGCATAATGATCTATAATTTGTAGATCATTGCGGAGATTGTCTTACAACTCAAAGAACACCTGTTGAAAAATAATGCAATCTTAATGATCAAGAGCCAATTGAAAAGAAATTGAAAATGATTGGTAATGTTTTCGCAGTACCTAATGATAGAGATATCAATCTTAAATAGCGTTGCGTTGAATGAGAAACGGTCTTTTAGAAGCAATGACCGTGGCCGATAGAAAAAGGACTTGATAATGTGTGACTATACTTGCCAAAATCAATAGAGTAAAATGTAAGTTGCTGTTTTCGACCTGTAAGTAAGCTGCTATTGCGATAACTGTTAGATAACTCAATGATGAGAAAAAATGTTACAGTAGATATCTAGATAGGTACTGTTTTATTACACTGACTTTCCCTTTATACTAAAAGGAAAATTTTAACATGCTTATTTTTCACGGTCTATGGTCCATCACTGATCACAAGTTAAAACTTCTGAAAATTAACTCATAAATATTGAGAAGTAGGTAACCGTACATACTTTTGACGAACGGAGAGAATTTTCTTTTAACGGGATCTACATCTAGGTCCAGCTAAACGTTGAGAAGGGGAAAATCTTGAAAAGTACAGTCCCATCTTAATATTGCAAATTAAAATTGTATTTGGATCAATATAATACAGGTGATAATGGTTTTGTTGTGGTGTTGGTGTTAATGGTCTACCTAAAGGGTATTCTTATATCTCCTAATGGGTTTGATTGGCGAAACTAATTGTATCATCGGAACTGGAAAGAACCAGATCGTCGTCTTTATAATCATCATCATCATTTTAACTTGTCCACTGCTAGACGTTGCTAGACATTATCTTCTCCTAAGAATCTCTATAACCAGCAGACCAACCCTCATCAGATTCTTGTCCACCAAGTAAATAGCAGCCGGAAATAGCATCCTTGCCCCTGGAAGCACGCAACAGAGCGGTCAGTGACTCATTATCACGTTGGAATCCGAGTGAAAGCGACCACCTGCCAAGCACACGCCCACGTTATGTTCGGTGCTATTGTTTGCTAATGTCCACTGTCTCACAAACTATTTTGCGTTAGCCAAGACTGTATTTGTGATGTGGTGATATGGTTAGATTATTGAGTAGATACGGACCGAGTTATTGAGATCAATCTAAAGCAACGTCGTCTGAAGGTTGGAATGAAGGGGCTGAATGTGGCGCGATCCGAAGCGTTATGAGACTTTAAATTCAACTTGTCACATAGAAAATAGGCGCAATCGGTATCACAAGATACATACCTACAGCATATAAACTCCCATACCGGGACACCTTTTCCCACGCCTATTGTAAATAAGAGCCTTGTGATAACTATTTAAAATCGTATCATTTTATTTTATCGCTATTGTATCTTAGTATACGTAACATCTCTTCGGTATGCTATAGTAGATCAATTTTCTGACTTCACATAATACATACTTATCTATACATAATACAAGATAATAAGCAAATAAACAAAGCTGCATCCAAGTCCGGTGAAGCTTGATTGGTCGTACGTACCTTTTCGACACAAGAATAGGTCAATTAAAAAAAAAACAGCTGCACATCTATTACAATACAACGGAACTAAAGGGAAAATGATTTATTTTTGTTTCTACTTTTTTCGCTTTATTTAATATTCCAGCTACGAACTGCAAATAGAGAACGAAAGATTGAATGAATGAAAGACGTGAGCACCGATCACGAGGCAGGTGCGTAATTCGACACTTTCACTCGCATTCTGTTATGATAACGACTTGGGGTGCCAAACAGTACGCACCTACTTTTTTCATTAATCAGTAAAATATTACTTTGCTTGCCACCATTGAATTGGTAAAAAAGCAACCTCAATGTCTTGCCTGCCATGCCACAGATTGGAATCGGTTTTTTTGTATTTCTTTATTTCTTGTTTTGCTTTACAGTCTTAGATCATAGTTGTTAATTTTGTAGTTAAATAAAAAAAATACTGTTATTTATGGATGGAATAAGATAGAAAATTGTACAAAACCACAGTACAAAACAGGGGGGGGAAGCCAGGGTATGGTCTTGGTGGGAATCGCTGTATGTGAGTCCAGCATTGCCTACAAAAATGCCAAGAAACCATCTGCTGTGTTAGTGGCGGAACACCGAATCTGAGCAGAGCCCTGGCCAGTCCGAGTCACCCACGTCCCCGTCGTCCCTCCCGGGAACTGCTGCAACCGCGCAACCGCGCGGCCGCCACCTAGAGGTGCAGCTGAGCTGAGGGTGCAGGGCAAAAGGCGAATCTTCTGCGCCTCAAAACAGAACCAATCTCACCAGGGAGGATACCCGAAACAAAACCGAGCACGCCCGCAGGCTCCAAGGTGGCAGCCCCACCAGCGGGCTTGGGTATAGTGGGCTAATCACTCGCTTACCTGAACTCAATTGATTAAAGAAACTGATACAGTGCAAAACCGGACCGATCATACTACGACGACCTTTGGCATGAAAATACGGACACGAATTGCTTGTTGGAACGTGCGAACACTGAGCGAGGATAGCCGACTAGCCCAAGCAGAAGCAGAAATGCTAAGGTACAAACTGCAGATACTCGGCCTCAATGAAGTACGCAGAAATGGATTCGGAGAACTGAGAACGTCCAGGGGCCTTACATTTCTTTACTCTGGGAAGGAGGATGAAGAGGGCGTACGTGAAAACGGCGTAGGATTCCTCCTTTCTGATGCTGCGAAGAGAAGCCTGCTGGACTGGAAACCCATCTCAGAGCGAATCATCACAGCCCGGTTCAACAGCAAAGCCCGCAAGATAACTGTCGTTCAGTGTTACGCGCCCACAAATATGGCTTCAGAGGAAGACAAGGACGATTTCTATAGTGCACTCAATCTGACCCTAAAGAACATTCGCAAACAGGACATAGTTATCGTCATGGGGGATCTGAATGCAAAGGTTGGCACTGATAACGACGGCTGTCAAAGACACATGGGCACACACGGGCTGGGAGTTCGGAACGAGAACGGCGAGAGATTCTTGGAGTTCTGCCAGGACAATGACCTTACCATCGGAGGCACGCTATTTATTCATGGAGACCACCATAAGTACACATGGAACTCACCCGATGGCGTCACTAAGAACCAAATCGACCATATTGCCATCAGCTCCAAATGGCGCTCATCACTGCTCGATGTCCGCAACCGCCGTGGCGCGGATATCGACAGCGACCACCACCTAGTCGTAGCCGAGGTGCGGCTCAAAGTAGCTGTAGCTCGAGCTGCAAACACGACCACCAGAGTAGGCAAACGATTTGAGATCAACAAGCTGCGGGACCCAGACGTAGTCGAAGCCTTTAAGCTGGAGCTGCGGAATCGCTTCTCTAAACTAGAAACGGACTCTCCAACTTCTGTCGACGCGGAGTGGAACCACATCAAAATGGCCTATACAGAGACCAGCTCCGTAGTTCTTGGACACAGAACGTTCACACGTGAGGACTGGATGTCACAGAGAACCTGGAACCTCATTGAAGAAAGGCGTGAGCTCCATCTTCAACTTTTGAAAACCAGCGACTTGGCAGTGCGCGAAGACCTGAGGCTGCAATACAGGCAGGTACGCAGGAAAATCTACCGCAGTACCCGTCACGACCGGCGAGCATGGGCTGATAGTGTCGCGGATTGCGCCCAACGCGCTGCCAACTTCGGCAATCTCAGGGAGATGTACAAGGCGACGAAGACCTTGGCCGGTAATAGGAATCAGAAGAAGAAGAAGCCTTTGAAGGACAAGAGAGGCCAGTTGATCGTGACCTCAGAGGGACAGCTTCAACGCTGGCGGGAGCACTTCGAAGAGATCTTCCGAGTCCCCAACGACCCCGTGACTACGACCGTACCTGCTGCCAGCTTGCCCGCACAAGGTCTAGACATTGATGTGTCTCCCCCCACTGGAGAGGAAGTAGTGAAGGCCATCCGATCACTAAAGAACGGGAAAGCCCCAGGAGTCGACCTCATCACAGCAGAAATGTTAAAAGCCGACGTCCCTACCGCTGCGAACGCGCTGACGCCCCTTTTGCGGAACATCTGGTCAGCCGAAGAGTTACCCGACGACTGGAACAAAGGCCTTCTCATCACCGTGCCCAAGAAGGGAGACCTCAGTGAATGTGGCAATTGGAGGGGCATCACCTTGCTCTCGATTCCTTCCAAGGTGCTCTGCATGATAATACTGGATAGGCTGTCGAGGGCCGTCGAACCCCTTCTTCGCAAAGAGCAGGCTGGCTTTCGACCACACCGATCGTGTACGGACCAGATCAACACCTTGCGCATAATCCTCGAACAGGCATCCGAATGGCAGAGGGAAATGTACTTGACCTTTGTGGATTTCGAAAAAGCTTTCGACACGCTGCGTTGGAATTGTATCTGGAACCGGCTGCGTGAAATTGGAGTCCCCGAAAAGATCACAAACTTAATTAAGGCCATCTATGGGAAGTATTCCTGTAGAGTGACCCACGACGGCCTCGTCTCGGAGGACATACCGGTCCATGCAGGTGTTCGACAGGGGTGTCTCCTTTCACCTCTCCTTTTTCTTGTCGTCCTCGATGGCATCATGAACAACACCACTGACGGAAAGCGCCGCGGCATAGAGTGGGGATTGTCCAACGTCCTGGAAGATTTGGATTATGCCGATGACCTATGCCTATTGAGCCACACGCGCGCTGACATGCAAGCCAAACTGGACGACCTACAGCAGGAGGCTCTGGAGACGGGGCTCAAGATAAACACCCGGAAGACCCAGGAAATGAGGTGCGGGGCGACGAGCTCACTGCCGTTGCTCATCGGCACAGAGGGGGTGGAAAGGGTCCACAAGTTTACATACCTCGGTAGTGTAGTGTCAGAAACAGGAGGGACCGAAGAGGACATCACTTCAAGGATCGCTAAGGGGAAAGCGGCCTTCGCACAGCTCCGTCCTGTGTGGCAATCGCGGAAACTGACCAGGAGAGTTAAGCTCAAGATATTCCGGTCCAACGTAAAAACCGTGTTGCTGTACGGATGTGAGACGTGGAAGGTTACAAAGGACATCTCGCGCCGGCTCCAAGTTTTCGTCAACCGCTGTCTTCGCCGTATTCTCGGTATATACTGGCCCGAGAAAATCTCCAACTGAGATCTGTGGGAACGCTGCGGTGAGACTCCGATCGACCAACAGATCAAACGCCGCAAGTGGAATTGGATCGGCCACACGCTCCGAAGGAATCCTGATCACATTCCAAGGCAAGCCCTAGACTGGAATCCCCAAGGAAAGCGGAAACGTGGCCGCCCAAAGCAAACCTGGCGGCGGACGATCATCGCAGAGGCGGCGACTATCGGCAAAACGTGGAGCGAAATCAAGCGCGAAGCTCAAGACAGAACGCGATGGCGGAGCACTGTGGATGCCCTCTGCCCCATCTAGGGGACATAGGATATTAAGTCAAGTAAGTCAACAGTACAAAACAAAACATAATGCAGAAAAAAAATAACGGTTGATTAGATACGTAAAATGTAACGCGTCCGAAAATTTTTGTTACCTATCAATATTATTATATCGTAGGTACTTACAATATTTTTTTTATTTGTAACTATATTTCGAAGGGATAGACTTTTAGAAAATTATGTTTGTCTTTCATAGGAAATAATAAATAAGCCGGTTTTTATTACACTTTCCTGGCACCACACCCAAAGTATTTTATCTAACCGTTGCCATTGCCACAGATAATCCGTGGTCTGACAGCCCTATGAGTGTGTTCACAATTTTATTCACACCGCAATGTGTCCCTTCAAAACGTTTATTTTGTAATTTTATTTCGCATTATGCATCGAAAATTTAAAAGGTACATCAGCCACCTCTTTTAAATGTTCTGCGAGCCAGCAGTATGATAAGGTATTAGTGTGGTATTAGTAGGTGGTATCACCAGAATACCAAATGGTATCAAGTAAAAAGAACGCTGGAAAAAGTGGAGGGCATACATATTATTATGTGACGCAACCTATATAAAGATGTCATCTATTTCAATTATCGTTATGTACTCCGATATGGTCTAGTGGCTAGGATACCTGGCTCTCACCCAGGAGGCTCGGGTTCGATTCCCGGTATCGGAAACTCTTTTTTGTATTTTTTCAGCATTTAATCTATAATGGTAATAAAATAATAAGGCTTATTTTTTTCGAGGCGACTAAAAACGGAAACGGCGACAAACTGTTAGCAACTAAAAAAATAATTTGGCAGCATTTAAATTATTTAAAAAAAAAAAAAACATAAATTAAAAAAAATATATATATATTATATTATATTTTATTATATTATATTTTATTATAAGTATTATATATTATATTTTTTATCATAAATAAGCTTCAAAACGGGGCTATCATAAAAATAAAATCAAATAATGGCAGCTACTATAAGGTAGCAAAAATAATAAGTAAGTCGACTGAAAATATAGGTAAGGTAGTATAAATAGTAACTAAATTAGCGACTAAAATATTAGTGAGGTGATATTTTTAGTTGTCAACTGTTGATTTCCATCTAAAAAAAGCTCGTTTGGGCATTGATTTTTACATAACCGTAAAATACACTTAAAAAGATAAGATAATAACTGTGCATACTGTTTTAAACTTTGTTTAGAGCTCTAAAAATGTCGCTTAAATAACTTTTGAAGCCGTATTTGAATGCCTTTTTGTCATTTTTTATCTGCAATATGTTTCGGCTTGAAAATAAATTTAGTTGCCAAAACTAATACTCGATGCCAGTTTTAATTTAAAAACTATGTACCTAGCAATTAATTTATTTAGTAGCCACTTTATATTTAAAATGATAGCTCATAATAGCCGCCAACCCTATATTTTTAGCACCCATTTTCATTTTTTTTTATATCCCCAATTTAGATTACTTTGTCGCCACGTTAAATACGTGCCATAAAATAACTAATTAATTGATGGTTTTCAATTAAAAATAACAGTCACAATCACAAGGCGTTTTTTATCCGAATTGAGAGACACGTTTTTAATTGAATCAACTTTGCAGTAACACATTTCATTCAACGGTAGTTTATCAAAGTTTGCATCGAATTAAACGCAACTAACAAAATCATAGAAAATAATAATTTATATTTTACTCGTTGTATAACGCCATCTATGGTCGAGTAGCGTTACAACTTAATTGTTGGTTCTTATCGCACAATCGGGTTGTTATCAAGATCGCCAGAAGCACTTGGGAATGTGCAACTTTTATGGTTTGAAATTGCAAGTGTTGGAACAGTAGTGTTGCCGGTTGCCGTTATAAAATTACACTATGACGCTTGTACCGTAAGAACCAAGTTGTGCTAGCTAGATATCTGATAAATAAATTCTGATGAGTGTAACCATAATTTTAAAAAAAGTATCAAGAAATTGCATTTCTCCTTTTGTATAACAAAGAAAAATGATTGTTAAAACAATCTTACAATTTCAGAGCTTTATTAGTTTTAAATGATTTGTTATTCTGCTATAAAATGATAAAACAAGCACTGAAATAATGTTTTACACATACGCACACACAATTTGAAACGAAAAGACAAACAGCCCGTTTATAAATGAATGTCCCTAAGTCACCCTCCCCACCGAGGGGCTCGATCCTACTCTAAAACATGGTGAATAGACCTTAACCGACCACACTGGCCCAGTGTGGATTGGCCAATTTCACAAATTGAATTTCTACGGAGAAGTGTGCAGGTTCCCTCACGATGTTATTATTAGTTATCATAAGAGCAGGGGCGTAGCTAGCGCCGCCGTGTCTGCCGTATCAATCATACGGGGCCCCCAACGTGCGTAATAAAAAATAATAAAAACTTCCCATTTTTCATTTTCACAAATGACAAAAGTAAAAAAAAAAATCTTTAATAATAACACAATTTATGAAGAATAAATATTTATTTTAATTTTATGCATTAATTTTTCTTTTGTGAAAAATCTGCAGCCTTCCTAAGGGCCCCCAAACAAATTTTTATACGGGGCCGCGCCAAGGCACGTTACACTTCTGCATAAGAGCATCGAATAAACAGATGAATTAGGAAATCTATAACACATTGGTATTGGTACATGCCGAGACTTGAACCCGCGCCATTGAATGAAAGGCGACGGCCTTAGCCATTTAGCCATCGACGCTTTAAAAGGTAGACATGTAGCTTATACGTGCTTATACTACATTATACAGAATGACCTTAAATTAAAATTATTAATAACCCCCGACACAAAACCGTTACTTTATCCTTTCAACAACTAGAACGGCTGATAAACTTCAAATGGCTGAAGATATTGTTGGATCATAGCCAGCCACAGAATAACAAATCTAAGAACACTAGATAGTGACACCTTGCAATAATAAAAACTAGATCAAAATCGGCGCATCCGTTTAGTTAGACTTTAGGAGCTACTATGCCACAGAGAGACAGACAGCAGATAGACAGACACAAACGTCAAACTTATAACCCCCTCATTTTCGTCGGGGGTTCAAAAGAAAAATCTCAGAGATAAAATTGTTGTAAGAAGAGAAACACGCATAATATTATAAAAGTTGGCATCACACACACACACACACACACATTACATCATAAATTCACAATCAATGAGAACACGTTACGTGGAATCGGAACGGTGAGCGTGCCGTATCGAATCGACACGGCAATCGCTAACTAGTGGTACTGGGTAACTGGGTTGTATTCCGCCGTTTATGATAGCCTGGTAGCATGACTAGCATGGCAGCATTGAGAGAAGAAAAAGAATGCTTTTCTGTAATTTTCAATGCTATTTATAGATTTAATTAGCTTACAATAAGCTCAACGGTTATGTTTTAGTCTTATCATTCCAAGGCATTGACTGATAAGGAGTGTGGTGACTGGTACCTAGGACCTACCTAATTATTTTTAAGATTTTAGTACATTCCTGACCGCATTCGTCGTCTTCCGTATTATTCTTTTCAATAAAACTTTTTTTACTCGTTTTTTCAATGGAAGTTGACAAACAAGGTTGGCAATTGCCAAGCAGTGGGAGGGATGGTAAAATTTAGGCTAGAAAAAGTGGCTTGGAGTTCGAACCGGGAACTACGATTATATTTGCGAATGATTTTGGCACAATTTGGTAACACCTCCCGATCAAGGAACGCAGTCCAACAATGGATTATTTGTTTTATATCATTTTAGTAGTCATCTTCATCAGATTACAATGTTTACATTCGTTCCCGACACCAGTTCGAGTTTCTTATACCATGTCATAATCAAAGCATCGTCCAAACGATAATTTTCAATTTGAGAATCTGTTTTGGTTAATCGATTAAACGGCAGTATTTGCAAAACATTTTGACTCTCGAACTGTCTTTGCACTTTAAACATCCTTATTTTGTTTTATTATTATACTAAGCTTCAATTTAATTTGCAATGTTTATTTAATCTAGCCAGATGATTTTTTTTTATGACTGATAATAGGTAGGTACCTACCTACTCTATAATTGTATGATGAAAATTATTCTATTCTGTCTCTCTGTCTCTTGACTTCACACTCACGAAGAAATTCTTCAACGACACGTAATTTAATTATAATGCAGAACTAGACTAAAATTATCCTAAGAAAGTTGCATGTTATGTAGTGTGAAGTGAGATGGCAACAATTACTCTTCAGGTAAGGTCGGGTAACAATGGCCGTACCCGACGGCGAGGGCGCGGCCGAAACCAAAATCAAACAATCAGAGACGGAGCCCCTCAGGCGTCGTCTCTTTCACGATGTTTTTCCGAATCAACGCGCTAGGCCTAGGTTCAAGGCTCTCTTGGACCGCCCCTAGACGCATTGGTACAATGACCACTTTGGGGTAGAGCAATCCGCTCCCCCCGGTGAAGCTTGATTCGTCATACTTTTTCGACTCAAGCATAGGTCAAAAAAGAAGTGAGATTTAAATATATATAATATTGATGACGTACGATTTACAGTCTCTTTTTATTAAGTCGATTAAAAAGTAAACCTTGCAAAATCTAGTGATTCACTTATTTCGCGCCAAAAACACCAAATCTTCGTTGTTAATGGATATTATTCTTGCTTAAGACTTTTTACAATGTTAGAAATGACACCAATCGGTTAATTGATTTTACAAATAAAGATTTGGAAGGGAGGGTACATGCTCAAAACCATTGCTTCATTAAATTTATTACTGGGATTATTGAATTTTTAAAAGGGATACTGTATTTTTGATTACTTAATTGACAGTTGATTAAGAATGTTCTTTCTTTTCCGCACAGCACAGTGACAATGTTACAATCGGCCGGAAGGTTATTATGTTTTCTCATTTACCCCAAGCACAGAAGTATATAATATCCAAGGGCCTATGTTATAACAAAAGTAATCAGTTACTCGACAGAATTGGGCAACGTCTTGCGAAATAATAACAACAGTTTGTTCTAGTTCTAGATGATCGATCTTTGTGGTCGAGAGAAAAATCAATGTTTTGTAGCAATTTTATTCGGTCAACGTAAAACGGCTCTTAGGAGGCCCCGTAGATTAAAACAACAAAAGATAAAAACAGCCAGATTTTTTAAAAAATAGTGTAGATAGATAGAAGAAGATATTACTTATAACTTAACATCAAAACAACTCTTTTAGTAAGATATCGTATTCTTACCACGCCAGACGGACGACCAGATCACAGACGCGGTTAAAGCACCCAAAGATCTCAGGTGATACCTAACAGAGTGCCCTTCTGGTAGTGTAGTAATACCCTTCTAGTAAATTACCCTTCAGGAATCAATGCTCAAGTTAGCTGGCGCGGGCGGGCTCGTGGCCCAATTCAATATGAGTACTTAGTTATACAGACAGGGCCCCAGGCGAGAAGTCTTCTTCATGATGTTTTCAGTATCATCATGGCCATTACTTTTCTAGGAATAAGAGCACCATCTACTTTTGCAGGGAGAGTCCTAAATTCTGTAATGTACTGAGTTAGGCTGACTAGTAACGTACGAAGTAAGAATGGCCCTGCTGAAAAGCATCATGAAAGTAGTACGAGTAGTGTGATAGATAATGATGTCATTGACATCATCGAGCCATCGTTCGAAACTGCTACAAAATAATCCAACTATTTAGCAATGGCCCCTACAACCATACAGTAAGTATAATGCCCAAGTGTCTGTGATAACTGTCCAGTGGCTGGATCAGCCTACCGTGACTTGGATTGGATCAGACCAAATAATTCACTTTTACTTTTAATGATGGATCGGTGAACGCTAACTAAGATAAGAATGGATTAATTGATTTAGTAACGTTTTCCAATTTGTTTTGTATTAAAAAATAACAAGCAATACAATATTAATTAAAATCATATTATTATTATTTTGGTACTGATAGATCGATCAACCCGAAAAAAATAACGCCTACTTTTGGAAACCAGAGTTTTTAAATAATCAGTATGAAAATAATTTATCTCTCTCTTTAATGTAATAATTCCTCAACTGCAGTTGAATGCTCGCTGCTCGCATTGAGCGGCTTTCTGTGACCTTCGACAGGTCATAGGTTCACCTTGTTAGAAGGCCTGGTCTGCCCACGCTGCGTCTTCTATGTAACTCTTGGTCATCATTTTAATCACTTTTATGCCTCAGCAGTTTTGCGATGTACCGATTTTACTTTTATTTTATTCATTTAATATATTGTACTCACGAAAATTACAAAGGTATGGAAGAAGACACGATACGTAAATATTGCTTATTTCTTAGCAAAAGTTTCAAAACAGACCTAGGAAGAAAGAGAAGTGAACACAGAAAAGCGGATCAGACCTAGACGTGCACAATTAACTTGCTATAGTTTCTTTAAGTATAACAATATATTAAATCAGAAGAAAAGTATAAACTAAACAGTACCGTAACATTTCGACCGCCTACTCTAGGCGTCTCTTCGCCGCCGCCGCCGGCGCAGTAGAAGAGAACAACGCATCTTACGTCAATGAGCGAAAGTCGCCGTACGTGATCCTCGTGTTAACGATTTAAGCAACTGACGGTTTACTATTTTATACTCCGTTCAGTTTGTGTTGATCTTTGACAGGTTCTTCGTATATTGTCCAGTTCCATCCAGCCAGTCCTTCGGGCCTTTTTCGAGCTACATCCTAGGCTGAGACGAGACATATATAGACCTTTTATAATACATAGTTGCCGATTCTGTGGCCGAAATCTATTGTCTATCAATCTGGACGCCTCTGCCTTCTGATCTTCCCAAAGTTCGTATCATGTTACAAGATAACTTTGCAGAAAAAACCTTTAAGTCAGTTAGAAAATCAACAAGATATAAACACAGGTTAAGTCGATTGCAATCATAAAAATATACAAAATACAGAAAAAACATATATTTGTCAACTAAAAAGAAAGTCCTTACCCATAGAAATAAAATATTTTCTGAACATGCAGAGGTCATTCTACAGTGGTTGTTTACTAACGATGTTACACCTGGTAAGAGTATTTGTTAAGCTATTTACAACAGGTAAGTAGTAGCATAGTGATAAGTTGACATAAGTAGAAAATAAACAACAGCCTATAAAAATAACAGCCCACTGTTGGACTGACACCAGTTTGCACTAACCTTGTCTTAGGCTTTTCGTAGTCAAGAAAGACCTAAGCTAAGTAAAGCTTAAGAAAATAATTGGTTTTCACTAACAGTCTAATTTAGGCTCATAAATGAGGCAGGTAGGCAGAAACAGAAACTAAGCAGTTTAAAAAAAGTCTGAAGTTTACCAGCAAACTAAATTTTCACCAAATCTCACCTAAATACTTTAGTGTAAGTCTCTTAGGTATTGATTGCCTCAATATTGTTACTTTACAAACTGGTTGAGTAAGGTTAGGTTTGGATGCTGGACAGGATTCCATTCCCTGGGTTGCCTATGCCATGTCTCAAGTAAAACATGCAAGCGATTATAAATTTAAGCCTTTTGTACTTCTTTTATAACATATTGTGGTCGTAGTGCGGTATCAAAAACAACTTTGCGATAAAAAGGTATTTTTGCCGCTTCTATCTAATTTTCGTTTGCATTGTTTGAATGGGTGCGCCCTTGGCTGCAAATAAACCTGGTAATCGCTTGCAGTCTTGTATTACTTTAAACAGTGATTAGTAAATCATCGCTTTGCACGATACCCATTCAAAAACTTTGGTTGGCGAAATAAAGCTTAACACAAAAGCGTTTATTTGGTTGAAAAAACAACACTTAATGACGTCAATAGTTAAAAAGCTTTGCTCAAACCAAGGCTCTTGTCCAACACTAATGAACAATTATAAAATATGCATTTTGAACAGAACTGGCAGGTTCAAGCAATGTGTACGCTGCTGTGAAGAACAACCTGCCGAAGATAACCAAGCTAGAAACACACCTCAAACTTGAATTCCACAAGTAATTCATTCATAAGAATCAAACAGCTACTCGTTAAGCATCTTCACATAATTTATATATAACAGATAGTCCCATCCATCATTGCCAGCAAATGATATGCTGCAAAACGTTTCGAATTATCTGTTGTATAATGACAATCATCACCTTACACGCACTTGTCGAGTGCCGAGATACTGTGTACCTGCTGTGAGCCGGACTAAGAGAAACTGGCATAAAGGCCCTTATCATTAAAAAAACAGACTAAACAACTCAATGAATATTAGAGAGAGAGTTTGTCAATTACGTAGGAATGGCCGTGTGACTTTCGACTTAAATTGGTTCAGCCAATAGGTCAAGTTTAGGGTAAGCTGAACACTCGAACTGCGATTGTCTCGTTTGTTCTATGGACTTAGAACGTGCGTATTTCCAAAGTATTCAGCTTAGCGTACTCAAGAATGTACGAGGCGACTAAAGGCATTAAGTAGCAGCGCAGCGTAATCTGCGTAAATAATCTACCATCGTGATAGTGTGTAACCTAATCTACCTAATCCCCCCGCGTGCCAGTCATGCATGGGAATTATGACAAATTAATATGCACCTTTCTTTCAAGGGAACTGCCTTATTTATCTTTTTAAAAAGCGTATAAAAAATCAATAGTGTAAAACAATTAAATTAAATAGGGATTTTTATTGTCATGCCCTAAAATAAATTGTATTCCAACTGTTTCGAATAATACTTGAGGCCTCCTTGCCTAAATCCGTATCTGTAATTACAATTCAAAATTGTGAAACACTATACAAGTAGTATAGCTACCTATCGGAATTCGCTAGCTGATGATTGCGCGTTGCCAAAGATGTTTTTCAACTAATGTTATCAACATAAGGAATCTTAATGATGACAGGTCGAATAACAATTCGTTTCTCTTTTGCCAACGGTTGATTAAAAAAAAGTTAATTTAGCCTGTAAATGACTGGACCAATACTTCATGACAGAAACGGCGCAATCTGTCGCCACTAGGGTTTGCACCGAGAATATCGGGAATTTTCAGTAACGAGAATTATCGGGAATTCTCGTTACTGGGAGTACCCAGAATTCCCGGGAAATTTTAATTTTTTTTTTTTCATAATTCAAATGTTTTATTCGAAGTAAGATTTTACAAATCACTTTTCGACGTCGAGGCGAGTTCTCAATTTGGCTGTCTTCTGTGGTTCTCCACAGAGTTCTTCTGAACTCGCTGGAAGAAACGGCAAAGCGGCACAATCTGTCGCCATTCGCCACATACAGATCCTCTCAGCTAACCTAATGAATAAGCCCACAACATTTTCCCATAATTTCCATCAAATATCTCACAGCCAACAAACAATAATAAGTTATTTGGGGTCAAGAGCGCTATGCCCAACTGGGAGCGACCCACGTTACTTCATCCATAGTAACGAGCTTGATCGATGTTCATAATAAATAAGTTGGGTTTTATTTCGTGGCAATCACACTACACTATGCTACATACACTACAACAATAATTTTCAGTGTTATAGTATTGTTTAATACTAGGTACCTACAATACCTAGACCTACTACTTTTAATAGTAGCTCATCGCTAAGCTTCTCCATTTAAAGTCAGTTGTTGGCGTTGTTGCAGGGGCGTAGCTACCGCTGTATCAGCCGTATCAATTATACGGGGCCCCCGGGTCACGGGGGCCCCCAACGTGCGTGTAAGCAAAAATTAATAAAAACTTCCCAATTTTTATTCTATTTTACAAATGACAGAAGTAGATTATAATCTATCTGTCTAAAGAAATTGCTGATTGTGATAAATAAATATTTCTTTTAATTTTATGCATTTTTAGTGCTAGTTTCCCTGGCCACCACATAAGAGATATGTATCAGATTTACAGAAGTAGATTTTTTGGAGATGGATGGCTGCAATTTGTCTCTAAATCTAGAGCTTTAATACTTGTGAATATTCGAAGTAGTTTCGAAGATCTTGCTTGTGTTGGCTGGCGGGATGTGCTCCAGCTAACGCACTGGTTTTAGACCATAGCGTCGTTCGAGTTTTGTCTCTAATTCTGGAATTTGGCACTATGATAGCTGAAATTATGCTCGAAAATCTGGTATATCAAAAATGCATGTATCTCTTATGTGGTGGTCAGGGAAACGTTCACCATTTTTTTTTACTTTTGTGAGAAATCTTTACCCTACCTAAGGGCCCCCAAACAAATTTTTATACGGGGCCCCGCCAAGGCACGCTACGCTTCTGCGTTGTTGCTCAAATCACTACGGGGAAGAGGGTATAGAATAACAACTGCAATCCCCAGATCGCAGCAGTTGTATTTCGTGATAGAAGCGATCGCTCAAATTCAATTTGTTTTACAATAGTCGACACCCATCCATCATAGAAGAGATTTTTTTTATAAACAGAAATTATTTAAGTACTATAATGGTTTTATTGTAATTTGGAGATAGATGATAATAATAATATCTAAATTCTGTTCTGAGAAAAAAAAACAGTTGTCAAATCAATGAAATTTTTACACTTTGTGTGAGAAGTTACTAAATACTCGACAATAGATGGCACTTTTCACATTCAATTCAAAACAAACGATTGGAAAGTGCTCATAAAGTAGAGCGCGCGTAAATTTTTACGAGGAAAAGTGCAAACAAAATCTATGGAATGATTGTTAAATTTAATTTGCAATTCAATGACTTTTCTGTACTGTAGACTACGACAGTTAACAATACGAACTAAGCAATGGATTTATAAAAAGAAGTAGTAGCTATGAAGTCAATGTAAAGAAATGAGGTTTATGAAGAAAGTGTGCAGTGTTTGTTATTTATTTTGCGTAAGACTAGAGTCTTAGGAAAGTGATTTTATTGACATAATTTTATGTAAGATGTGACTGACTACTTTGAATTTTAATTTATTAAGTAAGAGCACCTAAAAGGAAAAAATAGAGCTTTGGGTTAAATTCAAAACGTGCTAGGTGCAAAAACGTGCTTTTAGTAATATTTTAATTTTGGGTTTTTGCTGTTATGTGCCTAGTTTTATTTTAATATATAATTTGAAATGTCAGAGCACTATAACTTGTCGATAAACTTAGTCAAAATAAGTCATAGTCAGTCATTTACTACCTACCACAGCTTGCCAGAAAAGAAAATTTTACACAAATAAATAGTTGTATAAATTAGTGCTTATATTATGTATGACTAATAAATAAAGTATTTAGTCAGTTAAATTTAGTTTTCGAAGCAATACATACTGAGGAAAGGGAACTCTAGAAAAGGCTCTTTCGCATGATTAGAGAAAGCATACACTTGCTCTTTCCAACTTAGTTTATAATTATTATTGTTAGAAAGTATTTTGTAATTATCACGCACATTTATGTGGGTAACGTTTGAGAAACGTTTTTAAAATACTTAATTCAAGATAATTATATAAATTTTATATTATTAAAATATTTAAGAAGGAATTTAATTTAATTCTACACTAGTAGGTAGATACCAGCTGCGTATAAGCATTTTAAAGAATCTTTGGATTTTATTAGACATTCTAGCTCGTGCCATACTTGTCTTTAGTATCTAACATTTTTTAGGTACAAATTGCAGGTGGCCTAGATTCTCCATATAAGTGAATAATTGTAAATAACTTAATAGGAGTACTTAAATGAATGCCTTATGTAATTAAGGTAGGACACTATTTAAATAAAATTCGCTGTATTCTTACTTGCACTACGAAGCTATAAAAGAATCTATATTTTATTTAATATAAATAATTAATTTATATTTACGCGCAATATTTACAAAAAAACATAAGATCGTCGTCGAACTTCTCAAAATTTGTCACGAAACCACTTCTTATAAAAATTCACCTATTTTGTTTGCTATGCGAAAATGATTCAGCTTTATATTATTATGTAAAATATCATCTCACATTTTTTTTCAGTAAGCTATACTTAGACCTCATAATTTAGTCCAGAATTTTCGATTCAAAAAATTTCTAGCGATCATGTTGTTTGTCGCAAAATTAACTGAACATACCAATCAAGTTGGTTAGGTATCAAACTTCATAAAAATTGAAAAAAAACGGCCTGTCTGTGCAAGATATCTTATTGAAAACCGACATCCAAGTTTTCTTGCAACTTTCCCGATCTAAATCGAATCCGGGCACAGAATAGAACAATGCAGATGGTATCGCTCATTTAGAGCTCCAATTAGTGCTATTGTACCGCTAACGATGCTATGTCAGGAATAGGCTGTATACCAGTTTCCCTTGGCCACCTAACACATGAGTTTCTTTCATGGACTTAATAAGTACTATCCATGGATTTAGTTTGTATTTTTCGTTCATCGTTCTAACGAACTTTTCTTTCATTGTGTTTTTATTATGACAATAAATTCATCTTTATTCTTATAAACAAAAAATGATATAATTTCGCAATATTTGGTGAAATAGAGTAAAAACTTGACTCTGGCATACTTATGTCATAAATAAAACAAAAAGCTGTGCCTTCTGTGGAAAACAGTCCAACTCGAAATTGATCCCTTTTGCCTCAACCAAAAAAATTCTATAAGTACTAAATGCATGCCATCATAGATACAATATTTTGTCAAACGTGATAGAGATAGGCTTTTGCAGTATTAAATTACAAAAAGTTCATGTAGGTACCTATACCGGTGTCAGTACATAATTTGCAAAGGGAAAGTACTCTACTATGTGTTACTCAATAAGGCCTTTACGAGCAATGAATCGGTAGTGATATGTACTCACAATGCGACATCCGGATAGGGGCTATGTACTTACGATACGACACAATATCGTAAGTTGTTTAATATTCTACGGGCGGATACAAGCATAGATGACTGACACACACAAAGCGTATCTAAGCTTATTCCATATCACAGTTCATCGTTAGTTACTCTTTTAAGTTGTCACCACGAATGGCGAAATGGTTAAATGGCATAGTTGAAAAGTATTTATTCTTTCATGGGAATAAATAACACGGATAAAATATGAGTGTGATTCTGACGAGTCTGCTGCTCCCCCCGTCCCCCCGCTTCGGTTCACGCCCTTGGATATTTAGTGCAAGATTAGTATTTTTAGTGCACGAATAATATATTTGTTGTAAGATTCGATTTTTTGGTTAACAGAAAATTATATTCCAAATTGGATCTATGATATGTGAATTTTTTGTCGGTGGCGCAGCTAGCTAGAGCTAGACAGAGAGTAAGGTCCTTGTGTGTGTAAAAACCCCTTGCTTTTTGTAATTGTAAAAAAATACGGTTGAACTAAGACCACAATTTAAAACATTCCTCTTATTGGTATCTAACTAACAAGATGATAAAACGAAGATAAATAATGCAGCCACGTTCAATTGCACGCGCAAGGTCGCAAGGGTCGGCAAGTTTACTTATAACTACCTATTTATACAAACTGAGAATAGGCAAAGCACGAGTGTAACACCAATAACAGTCACTTGTCGAGGTAAAACGAGGAAAAGTCACCTTTACCTTGCAGAAATTTACAGTCACAGCACATATGCCACTAACTCGAAAAATGACATATTTCTGAATGTGGAAAATAAAATAAATAATCGTATTGATTTGATAACAGAGTTGGTGATAAAAACGGGGTTGCCTGGAAAGATTATCCCGGACTTTGATACTTTCGAAGTGCTTTTTTAGATTTTTAACTTTTTCCAGTCGCCACTATAATGATACTAGCTTCATTCAAAAGAAGTACGATCCGTTGCCAACTGGTCACGTTTTGAACTGTTACCGCCAATGAATGTCAGTCAGTCGGTGCTCTTGACTCGAATGGATACAACAAGGCTTTTTGCATCAAGGGAGTTGATGTTTTTTGTTGACGTAATCAACAGAGGAAAGTTTTGTTACTTTCTGTTGCTATTCTCTGTGGTGCTAGGCAATGAACATAGATTTTAGAATGCCTCTTGGGTAATTATTGTGACCCTACCTGAACAAGGGGATCCGGCAGACGAATTCCAAGTTTTATGGCAAGTCTCGTTAGGTTGGGGCTTGCCGCTGTCATAACTTTTCCCTTTTCTATGTATTATGCCGTGGTAAGTACGACAGAGCGTCGGTGGTCTAGTGGCTGGGCCGTTGTCTCCAATTCTTTACTTTTTCGGGTTAATATGTATCTACGTTCATTCGACGCTTTTACGGTGAAGGAAAACATTGTAAGCAAATCTGTAGGTACACAATTACGATTTTTTTTAAGTAGTCTATTAAGTTGACCAACCCGCACTGTGATCAGCAGCGTAGTTGACAAAGGCCTATTCATCTTGATGTAGGGTAGGCTTGGACCTTTCGGTGATGAGATGACATACATTAACTGTTGGTTGATACTGGTGCCGGGCACCTCTAGCTAGACATGTTAAAGTCTTCTCATCCCCCATACGTATGTTCACTGAAGCATAATCATTGTGTATCAAACGTGTTTAAGTAATACTATCAAGATATCGAAGGCGCACCTTCAAAATATCATTATTTAATGAGGCCAACCTGTGAATACGTATATTTAACTTGCAGTTTCGGAGTAGGCGATGACAAACAAAGCTTAAAACCCACGCACTACGTACTATGCCATCCTCAAGGCCAATTTTCATACCTACATTAAACATGGCGGCGCGGGCACAGCGTGTGCAAGTGATTTTGGAATTTGAACACTTGGAATCCTGCAGCTGATTGGATGATGTCATCTGACTGACATGCAGTTTGTTAGGTACTTCTTATGTTAATTACTCGTATAATGCAGTCAGTGTCAGTACGATGGGTACGTTTTGAGGGAAAGCTAAATAGATTTGGAAGTATGATATTTGGAATTTTTTTATGCCCACGGGAAAAAAGAATATTTAAATAACGCAGCCTTAATGCAAATAAGATAAAAAAATGCGTTGTATTGTATTAATTTCCAGTATCAATAATATTATAACAGCTTCCGAGAAAGCATATTGCTTGCTTGAAGAACCATTCAAAAATACGACCGGTCTGCCTTTCTTGAGAGAGAAAACATGAAAAGTGGTTTTTACCAAATTCAGCTCCGCGGGGGGCCACTTGGCTGTCCCGTTATTATGACACTTGCAATTGGTAATTTATAAAAGGTGATAAACCAGAAATCCAGCCTTTTTACCACAGAATACGAGTCCGAAACCATACTTCGAAAAGCAATCAACCGAATGACTGTATACCGAACGAACGTTATACCGAATTTTTTTTTACCGAAGGTATTTGAATTCGAATGTACTGTATACCGAATTTCTTAGCACCGAATAATATAAAATCCCTATCCCTACTAATATTATAAATGCGAAAGTAACTCTGTCTGTCGGTTACGCTTTCACGCCAAAACCACTGAACCGATATTGATGAAACTTTGTATCTTTACCAATATGACCTTGGAGTATGATATAATATACATTGAAGATGGATAAAAGCTACCTTTTACCGCGGGAATACTTCTCATTCCCACGGGAAAATGACAGCGCGGGTGAAAAGTTTCGATGGAACTTGGTACAGAGATAGAATAGACCCTGGAAATGTATATAGGCTACCTTTTACCGCGGGAAAATGTTTTTTTCCCACGGGAAAATTATTAATACAGGTGGAAAGTTTTGGTGAATATTGCTACAGAGATAGAATAGACTTTGGAGTAAGATATAGACTACCTTACACCGCGCACCGTGGGAAAATACCTCATTCCCACGGAAAAAATGGTAACGCGGGTAGAAAATTTTTAAGAAACTTGGTACAGGAATATAAACGACTTTGGGTATAGA
Source organism: Teleiodes luculella (assembly GCA_948473455.1). NCBI lineage: Eukaryota > Metazoa > Arthropoda > Insecta > Lepidoptera > Gelechiidae > Teleiodes > Teleiodes luculella. The sequence continues at coordinate 10,861,436 of OX419606.1, forward strand.
TAAAGGCTACCTTTTACCGCGGGAAAATACTTTATTCCCACGGGAAAAATGGTAGGCTGGGCGGAAAGTTTTGGCGAAACCTCGATTAAATAGTAATCGAAATTAAGCTTATTCGGTATAACGTTCGTTCGGTATACAGCCATCCATTTGATTGCTTTTCGAGATAGGTATAGTTTGATCGAAAAAAGGAAATTCGATTTAAAGATATTCGAAATTAAGCTGATTCGGTATAACGTTCGTTCGGTATACAGTCATTCGGTTGATTGCTTTTCGAAGTATGGTTTCGGACTCACAGAATACTTATGTAGGTACGCAATCGATGTTTTAAGAAGTTTACTTTAGTAGTTACATCATTTACCAAAATATTTTGGTGCGCCCTATTTTAAGCGTTACATTACCCTGCATGTGTAACATTTACCTAATAAAAAAATTTAAATATATTTCTGTCCATCCATTATTTTTAGATTTTATGCCTAAACAACTGTACCTTTATTTAATTTTGTATGGTATTCTTTTTTTATTTAAACAACATTACTTTGTAGATAAGAATCTAAATTTAGTCAAAGTCAAAGTCAAAGTCAAATAGTGTTTATTCAAAGTAAGATTTCACAAAATCATTTTTTGACGTCGAGGAGAGTTCACGATTTGGCTGTCTTCTGTGGAGAAGAACTCTCCGGAAGAAACTCCACAGGCGTTGCATCTTTTCAAAAATATTTTTACATAGGTAATTATTATTTTATACAATTTGATTAATATAACAAAGAGTGCAGACGAAATATGAAATTAAAGGAAGGCAACCAGTCAAAGTAGAACAACTAAACTATATAAACAATAAAACAATCGGCAATCGACTAGAGCAGACCAGTCCCCCCAAGCAGCACCACGTTCACGGGTTTGACGTATGGGACAGCCATCGCCGGGCTCAACCATATTAGAGGGAACCCAACGACCCGGCCCACACGCCACCGCAAGTCAGGACACTTTAGTGAGCATGAATACTCAGTCAGCCAGATGTTATCACGACAATCTAATTAATGGCTTCCCAATTTCATAGTCGACCGCACTACAATGTTGCACAATTACGTAGGTTTTTACAAACAAATTTTAGTAATAATATTACCTTAGATTAAGCACAGCGTTTCTCGTGTCGAGCTGAAGTCTCTACACACCAAGCTTTCTTATCATTCAAATATTCATCCAATCCATAGTACGCATTCTTACATAGATGCCGTTTCACGTGGCATTTAAACCTTTTTTCCGGAAGATTTACAATATCATCAGGTATTTTATTATAGTAGCGTACACAGAGCCCCACGAAAGAAGTACTGACTTTAGCCAATCTATAGTTATCACGAGCTAGTTTATTTCCATTTCTAGTATTACGTTTGTGAATATCAGAATTCTTTTTAAATTCGTGGATATTTTTCCTAACGTACATAATATTTGCATAAATATATTGGCACGGAACTGTCAAGATGTCTATTTCTTTAAACAGTTCTCTAAGTGATTCCCGACAGCGAAGTTGGTATATTGCCCTAATGGCTCTTTTCTGCAAAATAAAAACTGTGTTAATATCGGATGCCCTGCCCCACATCAAGATACCATAAGACATTATACTATGAAAGTAACTGAAATAAACTAACCTAGCTGTTGCTATGTCTGTTAACTGTCTTATTTTTCTCACTGCATATGCAGCCGAGCTAAGCCTCCCCGACAGAGAAGATATATGAGGACTCCATTGCAGTTTGGCGTCAATAGTTATACCCAAGAAGACTGTACTGTCTACCAGATCAAGCCGCTCACTATTTAACACAATGTCACCCCTACAGCTATTTACATTTGGTAAGGTAAATTTAATGCATTTAGTCTTCTTTGCGTTTAATACCAGGTTGTTAGCAGTAAACCAGTTATGAACCTGTTGAAGAGTGCTATTTAACTCATTATACTGAGGTGATCTTCGGTTTAGTTTAAAAATAAGAGAAGTGTCATCCGCGAATAAAACAATGTTTGACAGATTATGTACAACACATGGCAAATCATTAATATAAACTAAGAATAAGAAAGGTCCTAATATAGAACCTTGCGGCACACCCATTGTAACTAAAGACCCCTTTGATTTTATTTCATTTATTTGTACCTTTTGAATCCTGCCTTCTAAATAGGACTGAACTAGTTTAAGTGCATTGTTTTTGACCCCATAATGTTTTAATTTAAGCAATAGGGTTTCATGTTGAACACAATCAAATGCTTTTGAAAGGTCACAGAAGACACCTATGCAATCGCAAGAATCCTCCCATGCGTCAAAGATATGCTTTATGAGCGCAACACCTGCGTCGGTGGTAGAACGTCCTTTTGTAAATCCAAATTGCTGTTTATGAAGTAGGCAATGTTTATTAAAATGAGACAGCAATTGGTTGAGTATAATCTTTTCAAAAACTTTACTTAGGACTGGTAAAATAGATACAGGTCTAAAATTACTAGGATCACTTTTATCACCAGCTTTGAACAAGGGTATTACTTTGCTATATTTCATTAAGTCTGGGAAGACCCCTTCATCAACACATGTATTAAAGATGGCGGCAAGATATGGAGCAAGTGTGTCAATTACTTTACTACAAGCCTTAACAGACATTCCCCATACATCTTCTGTTCCTTTTACTTTAATTTCTTTAAAAGCTTTGATAACAGTGTTTACATTTACATGTTTAAATTTAAATTCATCTTTACAAGGTTTTATGTGTTTTTCAAGTATCGAAGCAGAGACAAAAGGTGAAGAATTAAGAAGTTCTGTCGTTTTTATTGGAATATTAGAAAAAAAGTTCTCAAATTCTTGGGCTACTTCTATGTTAGTAGCAACAGGTCCCTTGACTGAATTTAGAACAATATCATTATCGCGTTGTTTAATTTTTCCAGTTTCGTTATTTATAATTTTCCAAACTGCCTTTATTTTATCGTCCGCACTTTTAATCTTATTACTTATATAATTGGCTTTAGCGAATAAGCAGACCTTTTTGAAAGTTTTTGAATAATCCCTAACATAATCTTTAAATGTGTCACTATTAGTGTAGCTTTTTATTTCGTACAGTTCAAATAATTTGTCTCTGCTTTTCCTTATACCAATTGTTGCCCAATCACTAAATTTGAAAGACGTGCCAATGATTTTATTTTTAACTTGAAAGATTCTATCATACTCATCAAATACAACGGTGAAGAAATTTGTATATAATTCATTAGGATCATGAGAAAGACATTCAATATTGGGCAATTTCTCAGTCAAAACGGTATTGAATTTTTCCACACGACCAGCAGTAATCGGTCTAGTTTTTATTTCAAATTTTACAGTAGATCGATTAGCGGAGAACACTACTTCTTGACCTGAGTGGTCAGATGGTAATGAATTTAAAATTGACTTACTGGTGTAATTACAACTACAGAAAAAATTATCGACACAAGTGGATGATGTAGGTGTCACTCTGGTTGGTTCAAGAAAAACATAATCCAATTTAAATGACCGAAATAAACTCAATATTCTATCTGTATAGTTGCCTGAAATTAAAATATCCACATTAAAATCCCCACATACAATTACTTGTTTTGTACTGTTGGAGGTGATTTTCAAAATGTCCTCTAACACAGTTTCGAAAATGTCAAAATTTTGACTATATGGCGGCCTGTATACGCACACTATAATATGATTATTCAACTCGACACAAGATACCTCAACACTTCGCTCAACCGTAAGTCCAACAATATCTTTACGATTTTTAAATTTAATATCTTTACGCAATAATATCAAGGATCCGCCACCCACGACATGATTTTTATTAGGCCTTCGGCTGAACGAACTGGCAACACAATAATTATCAAAGTTAATATACATATTACATTCTGAGAACCAGTGCTCGGTTATGCATACTATATCATATTTATTTTTTTCTAGAAATAATTCAAAAATTAGACACTTGCTGGAGAAGCTTTGAATGTTTTGATGAAAAATTTTTAGGAGACTAGGCTTCTCTTTTGTCTGTTTTATTCCTAATTCTCTGCGAGAAAATCTCTGTTCTGCTCTGTTGGTAACAATGTTTTGAGTGAGATCTTCTTTTGTCGAGTCTAGTAGTTTAAATAATAATTATTAGTACCTGTACTAATTTGAATCAGAGGTGACTGCGTTATATTTCTTATAACTGAGTCTTGTATATTAAAGGCTAACAAAGTAGCTATGTGTCGTTTAAATTTCCTAGACAGGTACATAGTATCCTGAGTCAAAGTAAAATTATGTATAAATTTATTAATATCAAAAAATAGAATTGCATCGCTATGATGACGCGTCTGCTGGTATAAGTATGAATTTATATTATAAATACACCTATTATGTTCCTCTGTCAAGTTAGAACAGTATGGGAAAGAGCTGACAATAACTTTACATTTAGAAGTTTTATTGATCTCAACTATTTTCTGTATACTAGACTCCAATACATTCCTAGTTACACCTATGTGACTGCCAACCATAATAATAACAGTCGTGTGTTCATCATAATTTTCAGCACGTATTTTTTCTATTATGTCCACATAACTAGCATTAGGACTACAAATATTAATTACTGGTTGTGTTAAACATTTATGTAATAGAGGACCTAGGCCTACTCCTACTTGGTCTGTATATACAATGGTTTTCGGAGAAGGTGTTCTGTCTACTACACAACGACTTGGCGAACGCACCACTACCACAGGAGGGTCCCGAGAGGCAGGAACACAGGCTGGTGCAGGTGTAAGGGAGGGCTGCGCGGGAGATGGCGCCGGCGGCGCGGGCGCAGTGCTGGCTGCTGTTGGTGACGTCACTGCCGCTGCCGCAGGTGGCCGCGCACTCAGGCCGCCTCTCCCCCCTCTCCCTCGCCTTCCGCGGCGCCCTCGCCGCGCTCTAGTGGGCGGCGGCGGCGCGCTCTCGTCTGTCTGGATGGATGTGGTGGCCGGATCTGGGAGCGCACCGGACTGCGGCGCTCCAGCTGTACCGGCGTCATCTGCTGGAGCAGGCGCCGTCCTCGGTGAGCTGACGTCCGTAGACATCTGCGAGTCGTCCACCAGGTCCGCGTCGGAACCAGATATGCCTAAGACTGTGTTCACTTCGCCGTCGCTCAGTAGAGAACACAGTAGTCCAGTTTCCTGTTGATGCAATTGGAGTAATTCGGATGTTACTGCTGACAGTTGTTTAAAGCTCATCTCGCTTTCGTTATATTTACAAACTGTGTCTGCTAGGTTGTTCTTCAGCTCTTCAACTTCTGCTTGTGTATTGGTGAATACCATATACATAGCATGAAACTTGCGTTTGAGCTCCTCATTCTCCTTATGCAATGCTACATATTTAACCCGTTTTGGTTGTTGCCGCTGAGCTTGTTTTAACATTTTTAAGTTTTGTCTAGTTTTCTTTAAAAATTTATTTAATTTACAATATTTTTTTATTCTTATTGTATTTGCCATTTTCTCATACTGTGTGGTCATATTTTCAGCCCCCAGCTCTTCATGAAGGGAAATCATATGATTTAATGTGGTGTTTTCTTTCTCCAGATACATGTCATCCAGTTGATTCCTAGCATGGCTGAGCTGGCTCTCAAGGAATTTCCCACGTTCCTGAGCTGAGGCAAGGTCATTGTGGAGGGTACCACACAATTCAACCTGTTTTTCCAGTTCACATATTTCAGCCTGTGCTTCATCATATGACACTCGCAGGGTTGATACACTTTCAGACAGCTGAGTATTCTTTGCTTTCAAGCGCCGAATCTCAGCATCCTTACTATCAAGCTCAGTTAGCAGTTTAGTGTTGATATCTTCTGCCTCTCTTAGGCTTTTCTGCAGTTGAGCTGTCTTCTGTTCAGCGTGCTTGCTGCGAGTCATCATGGTGGAGATAGATTTAACTGAAATGTAAGCAACAGAGGAAAGTAAGTGAACTGTATAATATAATTTCACTTTTTTTTTTTTTTTTTTGTGTGGGTATGTTTTATAGTCTAATAAAAAATTAAACTATTAAAAATTATAATAATTCAAATAACAATTAATTATTCCTATTCAAACATTCAATTACTATGAATAAAAGCTATAATAATAGGTGTAGGTACTCTTCTTTGAACAAAATTTGCAGCAACTAAAATTAAGCTGGAAAGAATAACACTAATTGAATGATTACTTCTGTATTTCCTGTGCTGTAATCCGTAAATTTATGTTAAGTTGTATGTTTAATTCTGTAATTATTTAAGGTGTTTGCAACAATAACATGTGAAGCTCCTGTTATCTTCAAAACAATTAAACCGTTATCAAATTAAGTGACACTACTCACAGCTGTATCTAATAAACTAGCTAAATATTGTTTCAAATTAATATTATGTGCTGTGTGAATTCTTATTATGTAACTAAATTTTGGTCTTTAAACTTAAATTAGACTGTAAAAATCAAAATAAAGCCACACAAAGGCTCAACTGTGTATGAGTGAATACTCAGTATGAGATCTATGTGATTTTTGAATAAGTAGTGTTAATGTGTTATTAGTCTGTTCGTAGTGTATGAATTGCTAGAAATTATTATAGCAAGAATTAAGAAAACAATACTCCCCAGGTTTATCCACTGGTTTTTTCAATTTGAAAAAATGTCCGCTGTCAGTTGGGTGCAGATCGTTCCACTATGCTCTGGAGTGTTTCTTCTTGTAATTATATATTTCACACACAAATTGCATAGATATATACAATTAACGTGAATTAAACACAAATTTATGATGATTAAATCATGAAAATTATTAATTTTTAATTAAAAACAGGGCACAGCTGATTTTGATTTATTTATCTTTTTTTTGATTGATTTATCTTTGATAGTGATTTTTTTAATACTACAATGACAATTGAGACCTCCTAATTTTATGTAACTATCCAAAATAATTATTAATTATAATAATAATATCAACTCCATAGGATGGATATAAAAGTAAAATAAATATATTAAATAATTTACTAAGAAAGAGATAGCAATAAAGAAGTAGGTAATAATTAAAGAGAAAGTCTTTTGTAACTAAGACGAATAATTAACTGAGAGAGAATTAATAATTTAAAACTTAAACAGTTTTTTATTACGCATAAAAAAATATTTCTAATAATAACATAAGTATACGAACAGTGAGATTAGGTACTGAGATAAATTGATTGATAATGTTTACTTCACAAAGCCCTCTAATCTGTGTGGTTCTCTGCTCAGAAATGGACCAACCTCGATGACTAAACGCAAAATACAATTTCAATCTCCAACCAACATACTAGTCCAAACTAGGGATTATAGCAAAAACCTAACTAATGTTGAGGCCTAATGAATGTGCTGTCATATTATAGGCTGTTGTATTAGTATCTCTCTTCTCTTGCAATTAAGCACAACATTGACGAAACACTCAAGACTTATCACAAGATCTTCCTTCGCAAACCAACGAGTTATCAGATTAACACTCTCTCACACTTAACCGGTATTTTTACATAATCCGCATTTCGTTCACCTTGTGGACCTTTACCGATTGATGTCAGCAGGTTGGGCTGTTGACCAGTTTGGTTAGTCAGCAATGATAGCTTATTGATGCAACAGCAAGTTGCCAAAGAAGTTTGTCTTGGAGATGATGTGAATAGTGATCTTCTTGGTTTGGTTTGTAGATAGCAGGTTATTGTTATAATATCGGACTCTCAAAGAAAACGCCACAGCTCATGGAAACGAGCTAACAAAAAGCAATTAGGCAATCGTTAGGTTATTATTAGTTTGTTATACAGATCAACTTTTCTACGGCCAATTATTTGGATTATGTGTTTTAGAAGGATCATCATAATTATTATCACAAGCATAGGAAAAGAAAACATAAATTAAACTTCGATTATTAAGTCCTGAACCGGGTAAAACACAATAATTCTGAAAGTAAAGCTCTATCCTTATCTGTCTATGTGTAGAGGAGGCAGATATACTTCAAAATACGTCAGTGGGCGGGCGGGAGGCGGTTTAAATTTGAACTCTACAACCTATTGATAAATAATGAATGTGTTTTCAAATTTCTTTTTGAGCAGCTTTAGGCGTTCTTACGGAGAAGGAAATTATCGTGAGAACGGCTGCGAAGCAATTCAAAGTTCAAAGGTTGTGTGTGATTCAAGCAATCGGTATTGTACGTATCAGCGAAGATGAGAATCTAATCTAATGTACTTCAGGGTAAACTTAAGTACACTTCCTTAAGATTGTAACAAAGGTCTTACACGAAAACGGGCAGCCGCACCTGAAAAATATATAGGTAACTAAAATTCAGGATCCGTTATTTCACTTTTATACTAATTTATGTGCGGGGGCAGCGGCGAATTAGTAGATTGTTTTTCCGAATTAAAAAAAAAGTGAGAAAAATATTGCTATCGATGATCCGAATCTAACTGTATTCATTGCGCAACCCGCCCTTTCTATGTCAAATAAGTTACGACAGTGTTTCTTTGAGGCGACAGAGTATCATAGTGAATAGTGGCATTTCGCCTTTTAGATCACGATGCAGGTAACGAAATGATTCTTCATCTGAAATTTAGTATATTTTCGTTTTGTTAAATTTAATCAATTCATTTTTAGGTACCTACCTACCTGCTAGCTTTCCACATTAGGGTTTCCCACGGTAAAAAAAACGTTTATAAGCTTCCCCGTGACGTGACAATTTTTCGTGTGGAAAATGGCAGACACGGCAAGGAAATATAAGTACTTAAAGTACCTACTAACTAATAAAATAAAAATACCACTTGCGGCCTTCCATTACACCAGCAGCAGATAACTTGCTTACATAACCTCTTTGTTCAAAACCTCCTGACAAAACTGTTCAAAACATTGTACCGATCGATAAAACACTCTATTCCATTCCAAAAAGAGTTACCTGTAATATTTTATAACACCATTAAGTTGGTAATCTCCAAGAAAGGTAAAATACAAATTATTCCAAATCGGTAGAGATGGCCTAGCCGATAATGTTTGAAATTTGTGTTGTAACTTTTGAATAAACCTTCCACGTGCCTGATTCTATTTCAAAATTAATTTTATATACCAAAAAAACATTAATGATTAAATAATTCCTTAAAATTTACTCAATTACACTTACGTTGTTATGTACAGAAAGCTGGAAGCGACTGAAACTTTATCTGAAACCAAGCAAAATGAAATCAAATTAATACTTTACATTTACGTACCATTTCAGATTTATTATAACAATAAAAACTACTTTATAAGAAATTAAACATGAATACATGTTTAAATGTTGAAATGAAACTTAATATTTAATTAGTTTTTCTATTCGCCAATAGATGGCGGTCTTCAGCTATAATTAATTTTGAGTTATGAAATTATTACGCACTATGGATTTCAATCAAATTACCGGTTCTTATTAGTTCGCAAACAAAGAGACGAGATACTACTAAACAGTTTGAAATGTGGGCTGGCTACCAACAGGTATTTTCATTGTAGTAGATTTACATATTATTATTACGAAACTACGCCCAGTGCGTGAAGTTGCAACACTCTAGAAGCACAGGTTATTAATTGGCCTCGATCTTTAAAAACTATGACTCACTAATTAAAGGAAGATTAATAAAAAGAAAAGCAAAAGGAATGCCCCGGGTGAGGATCGAACTCACGACCTTAAGATTATGAGACTTACGCGCTGCCTACTGCGCTACCGAGGCCAATGGCAAAATATGCGAAATAGGTCATCCCATGCTTGAGCAAAATTAAAATTTTTACTAAAACATGCTAAAACCCTTCTAAAACCACTATAACACTCATAAATCAAAAATTCTTTCACCATTAGAAAGCTACATTCACCCTGAGTAACATAGGCTACCTTTTACCACGGGAAAAACTGTTAACGCCGCGGCGGAAAGCTAGTAACCCTACCACAGCACGTTCCTAATGTGTAGTAGGTAAGTGCTCAGAACGAAGGTAACTTTCTCTCGATTACTATTCTCTTCGCTATGGCTAGTGTGGAGAGGTTACTTATTTAGTTAGTACTTGTTATTATTTTATGTAGGTACCTACCTATGTAATCAATGTAATCATACTAAGTATTATGTTCCAATTTTTGTAATTTAAAAACAAGTCAGTTTGATCAGTAAACCTAAAAATGTTGACAAAAAATAGGCAGCAGCTATCTATCATTACCCAACAACAGTAATACCCAACCCGCCTACTAAACGTAAAGATCACCTCTCGTCTTATAGGAAAACTAATAAATTATTTTGAGTAGGTAAGTCAAGCAATACCAATTACATACATACAATACCTATCTATATAAAGCATAAAATTTAAGATAGAAGTTATTCCAAGACCTAGTCTAGATGCCTGACCGAGTTTTATAGTACCTAACTAATGGCCATATTTATTTAGTCCTACCTCCTACCTAGGCCTTTAAATCAAACTAGATTTGACCATCTTGGATATTGATCCAATTTCTAACCTATTACTTACTTAGTCATACAAACTTACATTATGTACTACATACATTACCTACGTTAGTTAGTTTATGTACTCCTACCTACTTATTAGGTAATGCTATGAAGTAGGTATACATATAGGTAATAATAGGTATATAGCATTGCTAAGTATTGAATACGTATCAATATTAAAGAAGAATAAAATTTTGTATGCAAAAAAATCTTAACTACTTATACAGGGTAAAACAGAAGGGTGTCTCCAGTTTATTTTCATTCTTCGGACATTAGTATTTTTTCTCGAACTGTATTTATTTAAAAGGAAATGGGTTTGTTTTATAAATGACTCATAAATATCGATGATTTATCAATATTTTGGATTATTTTGAATTGAACCTCAATTCTTTGAAACATCTACACTAAAAATAACTTTTGTAACAAAGCTCGCTTAATACGAACAAGAAACGTATCCTTCTAGCAAAAGAACTTTATAATTATAATAATATGTAGCACAACACAAAAAAACCTAATGGTGATGAATTCACAATAAAAAACAACGCACGATCTTCTAAAGATGGTTTTTCACGTAATTAATACCCATTCGTAAGTAGGTATTCATGATAAAATCAAAGTCATAAAAAAATGGAAGTTTGCCGGATGTCATTTACCAGCTAAGTGTTCTTTATGCCTAAACTGTAAATGGATTTGTATTATGGAGGTAAATATTGTGTATTGGGTGGTATTGGGGAGATAAATAATTAAGCTCCAAGATATAATAAGCACTGGTACAATAAATAGTTTTGTATTACATAAAAATTTAGATAACAGCGTCAAATCACTGCTGCGCTGATGGGAAACCATCTTAAGCCACACACGTCAAAACTTTTTGCCAACGCTTTAAGAATCAGATCCTAATTCTCAAGTCATCACGCCTTGATCTGACGCCTACGTCTCGACTCCAAAAATGGCGGATGATTTATAAAATCAAATTATAAAACAAAATTAACTTCCACAAACGCATTTTTGATATTATTTAATAGCTGCAACTACATTTTTTGCCTTTAACCTTTTTGTGATGAACGGATGAGTCACATTTATTTACTTCTTTTAGTCGAAAACATCGCTTATTCTCTTCAGTTTTTTATTTTTATTTAATTACTATTTTGAAATCGTGTTTAATTATAGAAGTAGATTATATTTTTTATATGAATAGAATAGAATGAGTGTGTAAAGTCAATTTCACTTCAGAATTTCTAATATTAGGTTGGTTTTGTGGTATATTATTAAATAGGTAATTTAATATTTCCTTAAAAACGTTAAGTTTCACCCAACGTGTAACGTTAGTTAACTTTTATTAGCCTTACACAAAATCTCACCTTTTTTAGGACTTGTCACACATTTTCAAGTAGTGTAAATATTACCCAAGAGGCTGTTAGCATCTAAAGTAGGTTGCTCACAAATTACTCAGGTTTATCTCAATGATGTTACAAGAACAGAATGACCTTGTTCCCCGCCTGTGATCTAACTATGATGAGATGACACTACGCAAAAACAGTCGCCCGAGCTTCTTAGCACTATGGGCTGGGTGTCATATTATTTATCACACCTATGCCATAGCTTAGCCTGTGTTATTTTATAAAGTGAAATGAGGAGTTTTCTAATATAAAATATAGCAAAATATTTTTTTACAACATTGCCAAGTGAAAAATCGCCACATGAGATGTAATTCGTAATGATTTTCTTCCCAATGTCACAACACATCCCACTTTCTTTCTAAACTGTCATCTCATCATTGACCAAATAATACGGTCCCCAAACGATACAAAATATGTCATGTCATGAGATGAGAGTAACACTATGTCTCACGAAAGCTTAAAGCTTATTATTTTAATTTATTGATTATTAAAGCTAATAAATATCCTAATAATGTACGAGTATGACTTTTATGCGCGTGCGATTCTTTAGATAATGTTATAAATTAAGATAAGACTCAATATAGGTACCTACGGTACAATACTGACACCGTAACGATATTATGCTGTCGTAGTTGACGTGGGAATGAAGTTTGTGGTTTGGGTGAGAGATTTTTTGCCAATAAATCAGATGGTATATTGAAATCGTGCCGATATAGTACAGAATTGGCACGCAAACTAGTTTCTTGGAGAAATATAATTAAGAGATTTTCCCTTAGCAGTAACAAGTCATGTGACGATCGATTTCAAAGACTCAGTGAAATTCGTTTTTAAATTAAGACGCTAAATAATGATAAAAATATAAGGGTGTATATTGGAGACTAAATACAATCGTAATATTATGCCATTTAGTATATAGTATTCAGCGGTATGATTAGAGCAGATTTTTTTCATTTAATCGTCTTTTTTTTTCCATTACACAGCTCATTTAAGCTCATTTGCATAATGTATAAAATCAACAATTATTATTAATTCTCACTTTGCCACTCGAACAAACCAAATCTAGTTTTAAAATGTGACGAGTTAAACATACAAGTTTATTATGTAAAACGCTATAAATGTTGTAAATCCTTATAAATAAAATCTAATCGTCTATAAAAGTGGGTAACTAGGTAACACAAATGGCAACATCATATCGTATGCAAAGTGAAACCTTGAAGTAAAACTTGGCAACCTTGAGATTTTTCTGAAATGTCGTTCAATAAAATTAATTAGTGGTTTATAATAAAACTATAATAAGTTACATTAACACACATTGTCACGGGTTAATATTCGCCTGTGTGTGATCTGATCTGTCAGTAATTAATTACGTGACCTGTCGGTATTCCTAATCTGAGCTGAGTCACTTAGTCGCATTGCTAATATTTTTGCATCTTGTAATGTATTAAAAAAGAATCTTATGGATGTTATTATTGTTCCATCCGAGTCCCATCCGTGAGACAACGACTTGAATACTTGTGAATACTGATAAAATTGTTCTTCCTAGTCGAGTCAGATTCTTACCTCATATCATAAGGTTGATGTAAGCTTAACTCTTTGTTTCTTCCTTATAGCGTGATTAAACATTTTATTTTTCCTAGTATTAGATAGCCATGACATAATCATTATTTTGTGTAGCGAACAATGTTGGACAACATAACTTAGAAAATGGGCAGCAATATTTAGTGTTTAACTGTGTATGTATAGGAACCCACTAGACCAGAGGACAAGTCCGGTGAAACTTGATTGGTCGTACCTTTTCAACACAAGCATAGGTCAATTAAAAAAAATATAGGAAGGAGGACAACGCAGGGCTTCCGCCAACGAAGACCCACTACCATAACCATTAATTGAGATTCATCAATATTTGAGATTCTTGGGCAACATCACGACCAAGAGAGTGTCTATATGCCTTATTAATATTTGTCAAAAACACAATGCACAATAAACAACAAAATTACACACATTTCAGCACCGGAAAAAACTGACCAGGATCATTGGAATTATTCAGAATGGAAAAACAACCAACAGATCCAAAACTAAGGTTTTTGTTGTCATTCCAACATAATAGCCAAAATTAATCGTGTAGCACACACCATCATTATCAAGCGGCAGGTATAATAGCATAGTGTCGTGACCGGAGCCGAGCCTGCTGGTGCCATCAGCGCTCCGTTCAAGGCCACCGCGGTGTGGCGTTCACAGATCGAGGGGTAATTACAAATCCGATGGACTCATCTCATGGCGAATGTGGAGGGTTACCATGAAGGTGAATTTTCCCAGATATTTCGGTTCTTTGGCAAGTGCTGCAAATGTCTACAGCTGCTACATTTTTTTATGACAGTTTGCCGCTGGACGAAGATATGGGGAGGTATATAAATTGCGGTTTTTGCAAGTTACACAAATGGAAAATTGCTGTAAGCACTAAAATATTAGATGAATAAATGAAATAAAATAATCAATACCTGCTAGGTAAAAATAAATAAAAATTACATAGTGGTTGAAAAACTGAAATCTATTGAAAGTAAATGCACTATCAAGAGATCCTATAGTTGTGCTCATAATAATATATGGATTTGCTAAATACTATAATATTTACTTTTTCAATCCTAAAGCGTATGGTCACCCTACAATGCGTGTGTTACAAGTAGTTATTTTTATGAAGCGTATCTTACATGGTACTCAAGTCTCAAGTGTATGAATGGAAAACCTTGCAAAGCCTTAGATAGATTGTTTTATGTGGTTATTATCTATTCGGTTACTTATAATAAATAACTTAATGGGAACCTAGCACACCATTTGCGACTTTTTTTATTTGACCTAATTCACGGCTTCACAAAGTCGAATCGAATCACGAATCAAGCTTCACTGGACTTTCGCTAGTTTCTCTATCATTTCTAAATTTCTACCCCTTATTTGTAAATAATAATTGAATAGTCAGTATCTTCGAGCAACGCCGGCCGTACGGAAGGCCGGCGTTGCTCTAAGGGCCTGGCCACAGCTTCGCGCGTCGGCTGCGGCGGCGGCGGCGGCGGCGGCGACCAGCGGAATGTTGCCAGTGACACATAGTCAAAATTAACATGAGAGAACTAAAAAAAATTTTCATTTCTAAAACCCGCTAGAAAAATGTACCACCGAAATCAAGAAACTGTTTTAAAGGCGTGAAATTACCCAACTTTTACAAAAAACGTTCAAAATTCATGCAAAAAGTAACGTTTATCTTATTTTACTTAGAAAACGACTTTAACACTGTAATGTAGCACAAATAAGATTAAAAATACGTAAAAGTAACGTTTTAACTCATATGACGCAAAGTGCTCCAAAATATCGTAAAATGTTACAATACTAACGTTCTGGCAAGTTTTGCGCCGCAAGTCGCCGCCGCCGCCGCCGCCGCCGCCGACGCGCGAAGCTGTGGCCAGGGGGTAAGGTCAGTATTAACTTAATTAATATTAGCTTTCCGCTGCAGCTCCGCCCGCGTTAACAGTTTTTCCCGTGCGAATGAGGAATTTTCCCGCAGTAAAAGGTCTATGTTACTCAGGGTAAATGCAGCTTTGTAATGGTGAAAGAATTTTTGAAATCGGTTCAGTATTTTTTGAGTTTATTTATTACAAACACCACACAAACACACACACATACACAAACCAAAATCAAAATCGTCGTTTAAATCTTTCCTCTTTATAATATTAGTATGAAGTATGAATAGAGATTTTCAATATTCCTCAATTCAAGTAAATACTATTTGGGCAAGGCAATGTACTTAGTCGTAAACGTGGACTGCTTTTGAATATCGTTTCTCACTCTACACTCTTCCATTTGACCTTTAATCGGTTTCAAATATCTTCGTGTTTTGCAAAAGTTTTTCCTAAATTGCATATTTACAACACATAACGTATGCTAATCGAATCACATCACACATGTGCCAATACCAAAGCGTTTTCTAAGTCAAAGGTAACCATTACTTAATACGGACTTAAATATTCCCAACGCAGGCCCGATATGTCGCAACAACTTTTAACTCAACGGTTTATAAGGTAATTGAAATGTATCCACATGCTGTTTTTTAGTTGAAGTAATTATACTAAAGGTTAAAATAAAATTGAAGTTAAGCAAGAAACTAATTGGTTCATTGGTTCACATGGTGTATTTTATTCGTTTTCGGTCGTAATTTTGGAATTTATTTTGTATAGCACTGGGGACGATGGATTTTTACTGACAAGAAAAATATATCCTGCTACGGGGGCGCCATAATGTATTTTATTATATTTCTGGCAATTGTTTCTATTATAAAATTAGTTCCGTGGAAATTCCGCAACAATGCGAGATACCTATTTTATTTTGAAGATAATTTCAGAACATTTTGAGAATTAAGGCTACACTCTGTTTAGTTAAATCTTTTATAGTGAATCTTCCTTTTAGTATCAAATTGAATTGAATGGTACTCTGGTCAAACTAAAATGTTATACATACAATCTGCGCTTTAATTTAATTATTATTTTGGAAAACTCAAAAAATTTCACAATCCAAAAAGTTTTTACTCGAAGTAAGATTTTACAAATTACTTTTCGACGTCGCGTCGTCGTCTGTCTAGGACACATTTGATTTTAATATTATATTAGGCATGGTTGAAGAATAGACACTTCATAGACATGTCATAAAGACCTCAGCCACCCTCAGCCCACTGTTTCCCTTACTTCGACCGAATTGGTTCCACCAGATTTGTAATCGTTACGATATAGGATATAATGTCAATCAAAACTTTCCAAACATTCATAAAACATGTCATCTTGTACATAAACGTGTAATTTTATAATAAAATGTCATTTACGAAATTCCGCAACCCATTAGGGCTGCGGGAAGGAAGCGGAGTACAAAACATGACCGATTTCAACACGCACTTGCGACAGCGCATTACCCTCAATGAGTTATATTAATAATAACTTGAATCACGATGTGTTATGTATATGCATTTTGGAGTTATAGGAAACGGTCACGGTCACTAAGAAAATTTGCCACGGACCTTTTAACTGGTTGACTTCGCTTTGTGGAAACAAAGTTATTGATGTGGCCACAGAAATAAGCTGGCTGAAGTGGCAGATGCTGTTCTAGACCTCAGTATATGTTTACTTTAATGAATCTAAGCGAAAATAAACATCAAGCTCGAACCCACATTTCCCTGGCTGTCCGGGAAATACAGGCGCACTATCAATTAGCAATAATGCCACCTAGGCTAGGCTTGTGCTAGGTCTATATCTGTCTAGAACTATGACTATGACCAGTCGCAGGGGCTGATCTAAATGATTTTTTTTATGGAGAAAAGGAAAATTTTAGTTAAAGAGGATATCAGCTAAAACAGTAACTAAAACTATTATATATTTTAAAATATTATCATTTTAAGAGTAACAGCAACAGCATTTCTGTAAATGCTTTAATAAGTAAATTATCTTACATAGCAAGTTTTTATGATTGATTAAAGTTCGGCCTTGTTTTGGGGCTTTCAGCGAAGTCTCTAGGGTTGTCAAGTCGGTGGTTGCCAAGAAACGACCGTCGTACGACCTTAGGGCGCGCATCGCTGCTAAAGCGTGTAAGTGGCTCCAAAACGGGTTGATCCTGTCCTGGTATGTGCGTTTAAAAAGACCTTATTACACAACTACAGAATAAAAAGGAATAATAAATAAGAGACGCTGTAGGAGACGCCACGCACGATCAAATAGAGTGAATAATGGGCATATTAATTACTTTTATCTTTTATTTTATTTATTCATTTATTTTTCTTTAGCCCACAATAACGCTCCACTGTGGGCGCTGGAAGGATTCTGGCTGGATTTTTAACATTATTTAAAGTTATGTTTTTTAAAGATATTTAGATCCCTATAGTGGGTGCTACTAGATAAGTTCGAAAAACTCTAATCTATCCTAGACGAACACAAGGATTGTGCCTAGAGGAGTAGATAAGTTTGATATTTGACGAGTAGGTATAGAAAGGAAGGACTTAATATTGAGCCCTCTGACGGTCTCGAAACTTGAAGGACAAATACAGATAAAAAAAGCAGCTCCAGAATCGTCTGGCATCGGTTAGGGTGACAAACAAGTTGGGCCAGATTAAAGACCACTATGAATCCTAGTTATATTATAAACGCGAGAGGTCACAAAACGTTATTTTTCTTATAAGCAAATTTTTTTTGACGTCTTCGAAGAATTCGTCAAATCAAAGTCTTTAGATACTTAGTTGGTGATATGAAAAAAATTGCTATAGATGAATGTTGTCTCTATCCGATGACTATTATGGCCGAGTTTGCTTGCAGCGAGAGAAAAATGCTACTATAGGAATAATAAAATAACAATGAGTAATAAAAAATATGGCTTTACTTCTATATCATAAACAAAATAATATACATACCACTTAAAAACTTGATTAATAGATCAGTGTTTAAGACTCAAGCTAAACATTACATACATACCTACGTTAAAATTAAAAATAAATTAAACTTTATGATAAGTATTTATATGAGAATCGACAATCTTTTTATTACACAATTTTATAACACTATTTATTGCATAGTTAACACCGGAGGCGAATAATTAAGGTCCAATAAATTGTTGTTGCGGACTTCGCGGTGCAAGGTTACAAACGAACGTAAATCGTAATTTTTAGGTTTTATATTATAATTAAATATTTATTACACATTCTAAGTGTGACCGAAAAGAGTAACATTAAATAGAGAAGAGTAAAATTACCTTTTTTTTTAAAACCCTCGCCACAAATCCGTTACTTGATCCTTATAACAACTAGAAAAGAGCCGATAATTCTCAAATGGCTGACTGAAGATATTTTCTTGTATCATAGCTTAGAACACTCTGTGACACTTGTAAACAGAAAAAAACTAGGAACTAAACTTTTAGGAGCTCTACGATGCCACAACAGACAGACAGATAGACACACGCGTCAAACTTATAACACCCCTCTTTTTTTTCGTCAGGGGTTAAGAAGCCAAGTGACACCGAATTACAGAAGTAGATAAGTATACAATTAGTAGGTACCACAAGGAAGAGTAACAGATTGATTTTCCACACTATTAGCTATTATACCTATTATATTCTGTGCTATTAGTAGTTTTATTTCAACTTTTTTTTTATTCTTATTAAGGATTTAAAGGTTGTCGTAAAAACAAAAATACCCCGTTATAAATAATCAGATTTTTAGATCACATTATGTGTCATACTATCTATCGATTTAACGTTGATGCTTCAATGTTAAACACTTCCATCATCCTACTAATATTATAACCGCGAAAGTTTGGAAGTTTCTTCGATCATAATATTAAATATCAATGGGAAGTATTGATGGATGCATGTATGTTACTCTTTCATGCAAAAACTGCTGGATGGATTTTAATGAAACTTTACAATAAATATAGCTTATACATCAGAATAACACATAGTTTACTATTTACCGCGGGAAAATACCTCATTCCCACGGGAAAATCTATTAGCGCGGGGCGGAAAGCTAGTATTAAATACATACTTCCATCAAGTATCATAATAATTATATTTATACTTTAAGTTAAATGATCGAATTCTTACACCCTGGTTTCAAAGGCCAACAAGGCTCCATAACGGGTACTTCCCGTCACACTTCCGTTAAGATACTAATAATAAGCCATCGTAATAACCGTTTGTTTTCGAGATGGTTAAATAAGTGCTTCGGCGAAACAATATTACGTATGGAATTAACTTACTGTACTTTACAGTTGTAAAATTACAAATAATAAAGTACGAGTAAGTAATGTACCCAAACAAATATTAGAAAAGCAAATAGGGTGTCCATATATTGCCATATAAACAGCGGCGGCTTTTAGGTAAATTATTGGCAATTTTGTTAAATTGTTAAATAAAATTACCAAAATACTGTCCGTCCATAATGATATATTTTTCTCCAAACACAGTCGTTTTCCTGTATTTTTTTTTAATGACCTACGGCTTTGTCGAAAAGTACGACTTATCAAACTTCACCGGACTTGACCGTATTACTGCTGCACAGATTCCGAAGTCTTTCACAAACCCATTTCCATTTCTAATACAAACCTCTACCGCTTTCAGACTAAATAAAAGGCTGATAATTAACTTCTTAAGCAGCTGCGCTTGCGTCAGTATGTGCGACATTTTTTGCCGCGCTTTGGTAACGCAGCCCAGAATGCGGTGTGGCAACCCGACTTGCTATTTTTCCAAAGTATTTAGAATGGATGTAGTGGCGAGGCGAGCTAATTATTTTATACTAAACACTGCTTTAGGTACTCAAAAAATAACATAAGTTAATTTTTTTTATGAATTATTTTTTTATTTATTATATTTACAACTTAGTTTTAATTTTTTCCCCTGAGAAATAAGATTTTTTTACATTATGGTAAATATTAACCTATGTTTTATTTGTATCCCATGATTTTATCTATCATTTACTTAACATTTGAAAAAATTTAAAAATAAGTTTAGACACTGCGATATCCATATCTTAGAAATGTTCGTAACTTTAGTCCAGCAATGGACTGCTTAGCCTATTAGTACCTATTAATGGTATGAAAAAGTACAATACAAAATTACCTTTTTTTAAATTGCGAGCAATAAGTTCGCGTACAGTCTACTAAAATCTATAAAAAAGTACTGATTTAAAACATATCACCAAAACCATGAAAAGGCATTTATTCTATTCTTATAACCACGAAGTGAAGCGGGCGCGATTCTTGACTCTTGCGCAGATGTAGTGTGACCACGCGTCTCGGCGAAACCTGTCGGGACCGCATACCAATACCACACGCCGCAGCATTGCGTCATCGCGAGAAAACACGAGACACGAGAAGATTCGCGAGGTGCCGGACACAAGCGGATTATTTTACCACCGATATGGCTGACTCAAACAATGTATTGTAGAATCTTGAACTACTAGTTACTACTATTTCTTATCTAGGTTATAGACTTAAAGAGAAAAATCTATAAAAGGCACGATATTTGTATTTTTTTATAAATAAGCGGGATTTTCAGGTATTATTTTATTAAAATAAAGTATTGTCTTCAATCCATTTTATACAAAGTATTGGTTTATTATATTGTGGGAGATTTTTTAGGTTTTTTACTTTTTATACATTGTGCGCATGACAGCTTCCGTCTTCATAATCATTATTTAAAATAAAAACTATTTCGCATACGATACAAAAACTCAATATGTAACTGCAAAATTATCATTTTTGCTTGCGGAACCCTAATAGCTTGCTTATAGAAAACCACGCGGAGCAGAAGCAAGTGAGTTTGTGAAGTATACGTGATGCAATGTCTAATGGAGAAATATTTGTCGTGTTATTGCTAAACGTTTAGCTAAAAGCCCCCACTGACCAATATGTGGTGAATTGAATTATTATCAATAGCCCACTGTGCATTTAGTATTGAGTATAGACTTGACTAACTGCAACCACCTATAAAATTATATGTAGGTATTGCTGGAAACCTTTTCAATATTTATTGGTTGACAAGCTGAGTAATTACTAGTTATTACTGGCCTTTGAGATATTGGCTGATAAGTGTTTATGGGGAAGAAAAAATGAAATATTGTTTTCAATTTTTAATTTTTTACTTCCCCATAAACACTGTCAATTCTAATCAGCCAATATCTCAAAGGTCAATCATCATAGGTTTCTTAAAAAACACTTGATGACGTCATATGAGAAGCTAAAAAGTAAATATTAGCTTTTTATATGTAAATTATATGTAAAACGAAATTAAATTTATAAGTAAATTTTTCGTTAAATACCTATGTCCGTCCGGTAAAGCTTGATGCGTCGTCGTCGTCTTTGCGACAATTGCTTACTTACTCACTTTGCGAAAATAAAGAAATCTTTCCTGGAAAAAGCTTATTTCTGGAAATTGATATATCAGGCAGGTCGACCGATTTGACTAAGCAACTCCTTGCAGTTATTGCTAAAGCTAAACCGCCATCATATTGGGTGTGGTGTGTGATCTTGCTAATTTATATATTTTGTGTTGTTGTAATTATGTTTTGTTGTATTTTCTTATCTGCAATAAAGTATATTCTATTCTATATTTTTCTCGTTGTCTACCGATCATCATCATGACGTAGACTAATTGTTCCAGAGTCACGTGACTTAGGAAAACACCTTATCTTCTTCGACTGACTATGCAATAAAGTTCGTCAGGTCGGTCGTCGACTTAACGACCCACACGAATGGATACTGGCATGTACTTTAAGAATTACAAACAAAAGGGCGAAGTGTAAAAAATACAATCGATATAGGAGATCTCATTGTGCAACCTATCTGAGCTATTGTTCTATGCATTTGGTCATTTCGCACTATTGTTGTGGATATAGACCGTAATAACTGTGTAAAATACTTGTATGTACATTGTGTATACTAACTAACAACGTCTGTGGTCAGGTGGTAAAACGCTTGCCTCGCATAAAGGTTCCGGATTCGAATCCCAGTGAGAAACCAGTCGAACAAATGAGCTATGCTATAATTTGAATTGTGTACAGTATACTGCTTTAGTTATAAACAGTAATCTAGAGAATTTTCGTTCTCAACTCAACACGGGCGGGAATGAACTTATCATTAATTACCTTACAATAACAGCAAACAAACAATACGATACATGCGTAGGGTGTAATTGGATCTAAGATAACGATACCTTTTTTGCTGAATAGTAACTGTTCGCGTGTTCAGTAATAAATAATAGAGAAAAATCACAATGATGCACTTTATTCTGAAATCTGTTTGTGCCTCTGATTTTAAATACTTCCTTGCGAAATTGACGTTGTATTTTAACACTTAAAAATAGTAAAAAAAAACAGACAAATTAGCTATTCAGCTTGCACAAGGCAGTTAAAGTTTGAGCAACCAAGTCAGCTGTCAGGTTAGTCAGCGAGTTTAGTGGTTAGGTTAAGGAAATATGGCTTGTTTAACTAGCCTTTTAGGTATTAGACAAAATCTGAAGTGAATTTTTCACGTGAGTACTCAAAGTATTGCCAATTATTTAGTTTTATTCCATTACCATAGGCGGCTGATTCTGACACCAGGGTTTGTGAGGTAAATATCTCGTAACCCACACACTAAAGAAAGAAGAAGAAGTTCCGGAAGTCTTTATTTGTCAAGAACTAATATCAATTTCAAGGTTTTTGAATGGCGGCCGCGCGCCTGAAGAATGAAGACGTGGCAGGCCCCCCACGATCTGGTGAGGGTCCCGAGAAGCCGCTGGATGCGGGCAGCGCAGGACCGATCATTGTGGAGATCCTTGGGAGGGGCCTTTGTCCAGCAGTGGACGTCTTTCGGCTGAGATGATGATGATGAATATAAATTTTGGATAATGAGGAAGGTAAGGACATGATAAAGATAATTTTACCGAAAGAAAATATCTTTCCAAAGGAGAAACAAAAATTGCAGGCATAGTAGAGGTACAAAATAATATTGGACAATGGGCTTAATTCTGCCGTGGTCGCTAAAATCTTTAAATTTTAAGTTGTTGGTCTCTTTCATTCATATGGGAATCGAAAAGGATGGGGAGATGAATGAATTTAATTTTGAATGAATGGTATTTAAAATAAGCAGCGCAGCTGTCAAATTCAGCTTTTAGTCGGGATGTTTTTAAAACACAAAATCTTGACGTGTCTAAAATGTAGGTTGGCAATCACCTGTCCCTTTTCGTTATTAAGAACTTGAAAGAGACATAACAACGCAGAATTGAGCCCAATGTATGTACTTAGTTATACTAAGTTGCAGTACAAAATCGCCAAATGACGTTTCCGAGTGCAAAGGTGCGTGCAATCAGCGCTCACCTCACGTCGTCGCGATAATGCCTTCAGCCGTGAGAGCACGCGGGTTCCCATCGCAGGCGCAACGCGACACAATATTATGCATTTTTACGCATAATAGAGTATACTGTGTTCAGTTCAGATAATGCACGTTTTTTTTAAAGAATGATATTGATTAGAAAAAAATGCTATATTTTAATGCATTTTTTTATAATGTTCATTGACGATGTCTATAAAAAATAAAGCACACTCAGGACCCGCTATACCCCAAATGCATATTTATATTTTATTTGAAAATAAACTCACTCAGATAAAAAAATGGAGTGATAACTTTTACAATGTTAATTTGTCTTTTTTTACTTTGGAAACTAGGCATTTTCCGATAGAAATTTGTACAGACATCTAATCGTCAAAGCGTAACTGACGTTTCTTTAACATTTACACTATTCATACCCTGACACTGGCAGAACTATCCTTGGACAGAAGCCAAAAACATAAGTATTGATTTATACTATATAAGAATTCAGGAGCAAAAACATTCAAATCCCAGATTCCCATATCAGGAGGAAGTGCAGCACATCAAGATGTCCCATTCACAATTGTATTGGAATCTCCCAAGGTTGTGTCTTGTGGATTGTTTTACACTTCCGGAAACAATATTTTTACTCACCATTCACAGTAGTACTACAAACCGTTACACACGGTAGCAAATTGGTGATTCATTGTTTGTTAAAATATCAATGTATCACACGAATTATAAACACATAAAAAATATGCCTGACGAGCGCGATCCAATAATTCAAAAGTTAGGATGGCTACTTTTTTCTATTGGAAATTTGGAACACCATTGACACCCGTTAAAAAAAGGAACGCGTAGAAAACTAAAAAAATATTGTAAGTGACAGCCACACGATAAACCGCATACCTACTTACATGTTTTCAATCGTAACTCTACTTCTACTAAGTGTTTCTAAAGTATTCCCACTTATGTAAATCCACTTTAGTTTTATTACATTATACCGTGTGAATCCCTCAGCACAATGGATAGTTTCCACGGCTGCAATGGTATCAATATTGGCGTGCTTCGCTCAAACTATCGCTCAGTTTATAAACTCGGTTTACTTAGACGGTAGAACTTCTGTCAACATCTTTGTGATGTCATATGGGCAGATAGATAGTGTGAGGTATAAATTACATAATCAGTTAAATTTTAAGTTGGTCAAAATAATAAAGTATGTACGCACATGAATAACATTTACAAATCATAAAAACACAGAAGATGATTCAGACATAGGTAGGATAGCAATGCAAAAATAACATATCGAAAGATCAGCAACAAACAAGTTGCATTTTAAGAAACTATGGAAGAATTTAACCCTTTGCACGAAAAATCTCAAACCTTACAATAGAACGTAACAAATGAAAGATATAAATCGAGATATGTCTCCGATATGTCATAAAGTAGTGCAATAAGGAAACCATAGTAAAATCCAACAATGGATTGGGACACGTACATTAAGAATTCACATGGGCGCCATTACAATTATGACAATGCAAAGAAATAGCGACGTTGAGAAATGAATATTAATAGCCAACCACGGAGATGATTAAATGGTTTGCAAAATGCTTGAGCTGTTAATGGCGAAGTAGGTTATGGTTATGATTCCATTCAAAGTGATCTGATAGTACATAGTACTGTACTGGGGCTTCAGTCAGACGGTTCCTAGGGGAGCTTGTCAATGCCAGCTGCAGGATTTATGTTCAACAGGAAATATAACAGGGCGTCGATCCGCTAGTAGGCAAGGACGAAGCAGGAGAAAGAATAGCAGCAGTCAGTCACAAACAAAGAATGAAATATATGTAAAAACTTTTCAATGTTATGTGAGAAAAACTACAAAATAAAAATTTAAATAACGCCCGCCACAAACCTGTTTCTTAGATCCTTTCAACAACTAGAAAAGAGCTGATAATCTTCAAATGGCTGAAGATAAAGTCAAAGTCAAGTCAAAGTCAAATAGTGTTTATTCAAAGTAAGATTTCACAAATCATTTTTTGACGTCGAGGAGAGTTCACGATTTGGCTGTCTTCTGTGGAGAAGAACTCTCCGGAAGAAACTCCACAGGCGTTGCATCTTTTCAAAATATTTTTACATAGGTAATTATTATTTTATACAATTTGATTAATATAACAAAGAGTACAGACGAAATATGAAATTAAAGGAAGGCAACCAGTCAAAGTAGAAAAACTAAACTATATAAACAATAAAACAATCGGAAATCGACTAGAGCAGACCAGTCCCCCCAAGCAGCACCACGTTCACGGGTTTGACGTATGGGACAGTCATCGCCGGGCTCAACCATAATAGAGGGAACCCAACGACCCGGCCCACACGCCACCGCAAGTCAGGACACTTTAGTGAGCATGAATACTCAGTCAGCCAGATGTTTATGATGATATTTTCTTGGATCATAGCTAAGAACGCTCTCGATTATGACACCTTGCAAACAAACAAAAAAAACTAGATAAAAATCGGCGCATCTGTTTAGGAGCTACGATGCCACAGACTGACAGACACACCACACACATAATAATATCAAACTTATACACCCCCTCTTTTACTTAGAGTGTTAAAAATAATGATTATTATTATCATAATGATAATGGAGAGTGGTTTAAAAAGGAGAAATTTGAATAGTTCAATTTTAGGGAGATAGTTAGACCCTGTTATAGTATCCACAGCCATTCTATTTCTGATCATAGAGAGAGCATTTTGTTGTTCTCGGTCCTCTATATCTAGCCAAGCCTCTTCCAGACCAACTTTGAAGAGCCTGACGGTCGAACTGGGCGTATAAAGTATTGGGTATCCTGGATAGCAAAATTATGTCCTTCCAATGCCCTATTCATTATAGTCGCATCACACAGCATCGCATTAGATTCACTATTCACTAATGTTGTCCTCGTCGTATGCACAGAATCTACAGGGATTTCAGGACCCATAAGTACATCGATGTAAGTTTAGTTCTTTCATTCCTATCACTGTAATATTCTTTTGAGCATTGATGGGCCTGTCTAAGTGTCTACGTCACCGTGAAATATTTTGCCAAACTCTTCGATTGCGCAATGAGATCGCGATCTTCTTCATGTACTACCTAGTTGTTAAAAATAATTGGCAACCCTAACGTCTGTACATAAACCATTACATAAAGAGAAAGTTAACTTAAACATAAGTAATGTATGAAAGTTACCGAAATTCACGCACCGTGCACCCTTTTCTCTTCTTACGCGGGTTACAGCAATAATATTTTGTAATAATGTCATTTAAAAAGCTCAAATTTAACAGTAATTTAGCATTAAATTGTGCAGTGCTCAAAAACACTATATTGGCGCTTAATAAATAAATAATAAGTATACATGAGCTGTCAATGATGATGACATTGATGACGATGATGCTATACATAATATAATAAAAAATACATTTTCATGATTATTATACTTCCGTTTATACCAAATGTATAATTTTATTTTTTGTGTACAATAAAGAATCTAGATTATTGTTTTTTTAACTAAAGTTTTGGGAACAAATAAAAAAAATAATACATAAGTAAAGCGTGGTCAGTGAAGTAAGTAGGTAATAAGCAAGAATCTTGATCATCGATCGAGATACTCCATTATTATTACGTAAAAACGTAACTAGGATTTTTTTATTCAGTAATCATATTGATTACCTTCTTATAAATTGTAATCTTACTTCATTTTTCTTCATAAAAACTGTATTGCTTTATTGTAACAGGTGTTTTCTTTAAGTTTGACCTTTGCTTACGCCTTATATAAGTCGAATGAATAACCCATATAAACAATTTTCATGAATTATTTTAAGTCTTTTCGGAGTGCATTTTTAATTCCAGTAGTTTTGGCACTTGTGTTGAAGAAAAGTGCAAGTAGCATAGCTGGTGATTAATTACTTTAGCAGGTGACTAGCAACATGAATTAATTCACTTAGTTACCAGATTTTTATACTAAAAAAAACTCTTATGCAAAGAAATTTCGGTCAGAGAGTCAACTTTCGCCCCGAACTTGACTCTCTGATCCATTAGGTTGGGTGTGTTTGGGCCTTGATCTGAGGGTTACTTATATTTTTATTCTATTATTTTTTATTTTATTCCTAATCGCCTCGCTGATAGACATACCTAGTTAGTCTTTATTTTGGTCAGTTTAACCTTATACAATACAATACAATATCCACTTATCTATCTATAATTTAACAACTAAATGATTCTGCTTATAATTAAGGTAACGTAGGTGATATTTTTTTTACTTCAAGGTGTATTGTATCCGGAATTCTTAAGCCGTATTCATGGTCACCCCAGTTTGAAACCCTGTATTTTATAATATTTTATATCAAAGAGAAGGTAAAATGTTTTAAATTCATCAGTATGTTAGAAATTGTAAACTACAAGAATTTTAAAAATAGAATTCCGCTTAGAACAAAACAAGCAATTGAAAGTTTTGTTTGCTTCGCTAGTTCCAAAGGTGAAGTGGCCAGTTCGTTTTGTTTGACCTTCATGCTGTAAAAAAGTTGTTAAAATATGGACAGTGCTATTATTTAACTGTTTTTTTGGTCAGTTTTTTTTTAAATTACCTATCTAGTAAAAAATAAAGATAGATTATCGTAATTAATTATTGATAAATAACTTACCTTCGCCTTATTAGAATCCAATATATTTGACGACAATTTTTTTATTATCTATTTCCAATGATGCAAACCAACACACTTCAAAATTTATATTGTTACTGTATTACAAAATCCATATACCTAATAGAACAGTCGATGGGCCGCAAACCCGTTTAAGTTCAGAAATTCCTTACAAGCACAGGTATTCCGTAACAGGACAAAATTCCACACGAATTAAACTACAAATTAAGCTGATTTTACCAAAACTAGGACTTTCGATTCTGTTCTAAAACAATTTCACTTCAGAAAGTTCAAAATTCAAACATATTTTACGATTCCACGCATGCGTAGAACGAACGCACCTTCCAACGGCAAAGCAAACGGTCGACTGTCGTCTTGCAAGAGCCAATCAACGTCTTGCATTCTCCCAAGATCGTGATGTTATCCGACCAATTCAAAAGTTTTTACTTTCATTCACCTGCCTCTATTTTCTACCTTGCTTCGTATTTGTCCAAGTTATATCACAAACGGAAAATAGTTTTCGATTTTATCGGGTTTTGATTAAGTTTATATTGGTTTGGTGAGCTTAAAAACTACTCTATTCTTATATAGAAGTAAACAGAACCAAACCTTGTTTTGAAGAGTTTAAAGTATAAAATGTTTATTTAAATTTGTTTGCACAGATATAAGTAGGTAGGTACCTACCTAGTTAAAATTCTACCTGTGAGTGAAGAGACGACCTCGCTTGGTATGCTGTTGGAAGCTTAGCCAGAATTTACCAAGAAATGACGTAACTAATTTGGTTTAGAGCTTTAGTATGTTAGTTGAGATGATTAGTAAACTAATTAGAGGAAATTTAACCTCGGATCGAGCAAATGTATGTACTGCACTGCGATTGCGTAAAAAGGTAGTACCTAGTCAAGTTATTTTTATTTTATCTAAAAAAGGTACATGGATTTTAAATATTGATCCATTGGATTAATTTTCTATACTATGTACATACAATCTATCCAAAACAACAGAATAAATTATACCTCACATAGGTAAATCTTAAAAAAATATATATAGCAAAGCTTTGTCGAACTTTTCTGAACTGTTAACGCCATCTAGCGTCGAGTAGCTTTGTCAAATATCTTCGCAGCTACTCCCATCGTTGGAGCTCAGCTTTTTTTGGTGCTTTTGATTCGAAAATATTTTTTGCCTCCCAGAAATTTTTCTATTTATACTCTAAGATTTTTTGATATAATGTACCAGTATGAAGACTTGAATACTTACTTTTGTTTTGACTCCTTTCTTTAAGCCTGTATGTAACTTCTTCTTCTTCTGTCGTGTCGATGGCTAGTTTTAAATTTTTGTTGCCCAATATCCTGCCACCCTGATTGCTCTTTCTGAGGCCTCCATGAGCTCCTCCGGCGTGCAAGACTCAGGGCATGCAGGACATGATAATAGGTGGGCCATGGTTTGCGGCGACGGTGTATGTAACGTAACACAGGTACTAAACCTAAAAAATATATTAAAAAGTGGAGTTTATTGTTCTTACTATACATTTTCTGAACCTTTGATTTGACTTATAACTGTCTAGAAAATGAAATTCATAAGCAGGGAAAAGGAAAGTTTGTTAGCTATTAGCTAATTCTCCAACAAGTAGGTACAGCTTTCAGCTTTAAGGTATATTCTAAATGCAATGCATGTTGGGCCCAGCCAATTAAACCTATGCAGCGTAGAAACCCGTCTATCAATCACGTATGTTACTTCCGGCAACAAGAACGTGACCAAACTTCCTAATCCCAACTTCCTTATGCGGTGGTGGTGGTTAACCACCATTTTAACCACAGTCCACAGCCTTATAATATAACACTACCCAGTTCTTACTTTTACCTATAACCAGCCAGTGCGTACTTAATCAAAAAACACCTAAGGGCTACTCAAACCCGGAAGAATAAACTCGGCTCTATTGGTGCAATGAATTTTTTTTACTTGCTAAAGCGACATCTGTTGTCAAGTTCTTGTACCATTACCTCGTGCTTATAAGTAAACGCGTAGAGCTGCTGTTTCTCAGTAGTCTTTTATCGTAGTTAGTTTCATATTTGCACCATAGATGGTGCTTTACTAGTAGAGAAAATGGTCTAAGAAAACGAAAAAAGAGGCTACAACCACGGACCCGTGGCTGCAAGCAAATAAACCACAATATCATTTCAAATACTGCTTTTATTAATAGATCATACAATAGAAAATCGTAACAATTAAATAGATTTAAAAATAATAAACAAAGATACATTCACAGGACAAAGCAAAAGAAAGGAAATCATATTTCGATATTAATAATTAAATTTAAATTTTTCAAATAACACAATACGAACCAGAAGTGAATTGAGATCATAATATTTAATATGTTTTTTTTATTTCCATACAATAAATGCCAACGACGCGAATAAAATCGCATACAAAGAAATAAATAAAATGCATTACATACAAGTAGAATTACAGGAGCCAATTAAATTATCAATAAATACTATGCAAACCAATAACTAATCAATAGCCTGATTTTAATTAGTTGTTCTATTGTATTATGTAATAATTAGATCCGCTATGTATAACAAAGTGATACTACATCTCGTAGCTCCTGCTACGTAATTGCTACGACGTAGCAGTGGTCTGCGGAAGGTCTACGCCGTAGAGATTGTTCCCACTTCGCTTTACAGACCGTCAAGGATCTAAATAAACGTGGCCAGTAAAGGAACTAAGATGCCACATAACCTTGCTTCTTGCTCACTATATATTTGCCAGTCTCTTCTATAGCGAGCTCATTTTGTAAATTATTTTAGATTTATTGTAATAGTAGTTTTAACACATTATAATAACTATTTTACTTCAACATGATATTCTGTTCTTTGTGGTTAATCGTAGAATATAACGGTTTATGCAATACCTAATTAATTTACATTCTATTTTTGTGTACATCTATTGCCTAAATCTATTTCCCTCATTCATGAACATTGCTTAAAATTTAAGCAATATTCCTATCCCTTTCCAATACTGAAATAGTAATTCCATAGACATTGATATGACTGAAAGGGACAAAATATTCCTGAACTTTAAACAACGTTTATGAATCAGGTGGTAACAAACATTATTTTGTTGTTTTGTACTAGAACTAAGTAAGTACTTTTTTCAGTCCAGGATATAAACGAATATTTAAATCCATCTAATAATTTAAGTGTGAAAGTAAGGATGTGTCGTGTTTCCAATCGAAAATGACTGGGCTGGTTTTGGTAGGTTGATTGATTAGCCGGGGTCGCAAGATATTTCACACGAGAAAAGACATAGTTTTGTCGTGTCTTACCCTCAACCTAAATTTAATATAAAACCCGACCAAAGAAATAAGAAACCTCGCCATATTGCGGAATTTCAATGGAACTAATTTAATAAGGGAAATTGTTGCCATAGTCGTACAAATATACACGTGGCGCCCCCAGAGCAGGTTTCTTATTTCTTTGGTCAGGCTTTAGCGGGTTTGTCACAGCACTTGAAACGTGAGATTATCTCTTGTCAAGTGTTTCATGCTACAGAGGCAGGCATAGAATAGAAGAGAATAGAGTAAAATATAATTATAATTACAGCGAAAAATCGTATTATACAGTGTACGGCTTACTTAGCAAATACTGAACATCTTCACATTTCAACTTTCAGTCCAAAATCTCCGACTAGACAATGTACGGTCAAGAGCAGCTCAAGCGAAACACGCGCCTCGCGATTATCTCCCTTATTAACAGATATAAGAACGGTAAAAATTCTAAAGTGTTCAGCTTACTCTGTTATTGACTGTACATTTAAACCTCATTCTATATATATATTCTATATTCACATATAATTAGTAACTATAAAATATTAACGTAACATAATATATTTTAATTTAAAGTAAACGAATAGGAGATACATAGTTTTAAAAAATTCGTTAATTTTGATCTTGCTATCGCATAATATTGGTTGGTTGGCATGGTTTTTGCACCTGAATATAAATAAATAGAATTAAAATTAACATTCAAATTATAATTACACTTCTATTATTTGTGTTTCAAATGTGCAGTCTGTTTGCTAAATTACATACGTTTGGAATTTGGAAAAAAATTGAGATCCAAATAAAACCGAAAAAATCTGCAAGATTCGATCCGTAATCTTGTCTTTGGTCGAAAGTTTTGTTTGTTAGATCATAGAGCGCGCTAACTTCATTAATTTGTTGGTACAGGAGGTCACCGCAAGATGGTGCTATATGAACTTATAACGCCTTGACCCGACCAGAAAAAATAAAATTAATTCCAATATAGCGATGTTTTTTTATTTTGTGACGGCCTCGAAAACAGTTGAAGCCTAGTCGGTAGTGCGCCGTCTGCCTTCGAAGCACTAGGTCGCGGTTTCGAATCCCGCCCAGGGCAAACATTCGTGTGATGAGCACTTGTGTTTGCCCTGTGTCTGGATGTTTTGTGTGTATATATGTAACATGTATGTATATCAGCTGTCTGACAGCCATAGTTCAGACTCTGCCTAGTTTGTGGACAGATAGCCGTGTGTGAGATGTCCCACATATTTTGTTATTTATTTTTCTGGTCAGGCAGTAAAATTAAGTATTGACTTGGTAATAGATTTAAAACAGGGATTTTTAAAATATCAGTAAGATAAAATATTGGTTTGAACCATGAACTAAGAATGTTCATTGTTGAAACAAAAAATGTTCTAATTTGTAATTTCTTTGAACCAATCTAAAAGGCTGAAATGAGTACTAAACAATGAAAATTCAGCTTATACAAACGTTAACTATAAAACAGGCGGTGTTAGCGCTAGACAGCAATATGTTTCAGTTCAGTGCGGCCCCTGCCAGCTGTTGTATATGTGGTCCCAGTCGGTGTGTTTGAAGTATGGATGTGTTTTTATCTCTTCGATGCCGTCTTTGCCGCTGCCGAGCCGTTCCGATGGCTCGTATGTTAGTAACTGGAATATGATAAAAATAATTATATACCTACTCTATATCTTGATTGTACGGTCATGCCATCTCTTTTCCACCACCACTTCGAGATCTCAAAGGTTTAGTAAGTTTTAAGTTTAAACTAAAAAAAATCTTAATTGCACATCAATGCGAATTGCCGATGGGTGCCAGGGCTGTGCCGACTTATTTAAGGTAGATTATGCGTTGGGCTATATATACTCATACATAGATGCAAAGCGCTATGCGAAGTATGCGGTATTGTTTCGTGTGTCTCAACAGTGGGTACACACATGTACATGGGAGAAGTGGATGGATGCAGGACGAATGGGAGGCATGGTGCTCGTGGTGATATGAGCGGTGTTGGGCTGCGTCTGGCGCACGGGCAATTGCTGGGGCTGATCTGAAAATCAGCGCTGTGGCCCTGGTCGCGGCAAAAGCTGAGATCTAGCCCTGTTTGACATCGCACTACAACGCAACTATCGTGCCTGTATAATGTGTATTGTGTGTGTCTTTTATGTATCACTATTTATCATTGTTTTTCTTTTTCTTTTTTGTTGTGTTGTATTGTGTTTTGTCAAATAAATTATGTCTATGTCTATGTCTTTTGCTTGTTGGCCTGGCTGCAAGATCTAGCTTTTTGCCGCGGCTCAGCTCGCGTCAACAGTTTTCCGTGGGAATGAAGCATTTTCCCGCGGTAAGAGGTAGCCTATGTAACTCAGGGTGAATGTAGCTTTCTAATGGTGAAAGAATTTTTGAAATCGGTTCTGGAGTTTTTGAGTTTATTCGTTACAAACATACACACACACACACACAAAAATATAGATCTTACCTCTTTATAATATTAGTATGATAATAGTGTGATTTAAATCTATTTCGAGACATATTTATTTTCTTGGATTGTCTCAGTTTGTTTTTGACACCTTCCTGTCCCAACTCTCGTCTGAGTAGGATAGTTTTATTGTAGTGAGGAACTGAGGGAAAGCCCTCTTCCCTCTTTCAATTTCATCGTTATTTTTAAAGCTATGTGGTGTTCAAAGTTATTTGCTGGTTAATAAAGTGTGGTCGTGTATAAAAGTAATGCGAATCTGTCGCCCGACCAGAGAAATAAAAACCTTGCCATATTGCGCAATTTCAATGGAACTAATTTTATAAGGGAAATTGTTGCCACAGTCGTAAAAATATACACGTGGCGCCCCCAGATTGGGTTTTTTATTTGTTTGGTCAGGCTTTAGTGTACCAACCTGTGTGAGCAGCGCCCTCGCCTCAAGCGGCAGCGTCTCCGGGGCGTGTAGTAGCGTGTGGGATGTAAACACGCCGCGGTGATACTGCGACAGCGGCTGAAACGGAACAACACACGTGTTTATTATTCATTTCAATCATAATCACTACATAGTATAAAACAAAGTCGCTTTCTCTGTCCCTATGTCCCTATGTATGCTTAAATCTTTAAAACTACGCAACGGATTTTGATGCGTTTTTTTTAAATAGATAGAGTGATTCAAGAGGAAGGTTTATATGTATAATACATGCATAATATACTTAAGAATAACCCACAACAACCATTTACCCGTGCGGAGCCGGGGCGGGTCGCTAGTAATAAATATAATCACTCATTCGTTCTACTTCCGTCAGCTTCCAAAGCTCTTGTAACGTGGTGTGTAATTTTATTTGTTTTACAATAGAATAAACAGTGAATTGGTAATAGAATCAGTGATTTTAAAATAGTCCATCCCCCACACACAGACATTCAAATATCAGACAACGCGGTTTAATTTATTAACAACAGACAGATCGTGAAGGAGACGACGAGTCGATGCATAAGTACCAGGGGACAAGAAGATAGAAAGAGTAAAGTCAGTCGCTCGCGCTCGAACTTGCAATTTGTCTAAGCTAGCGTTACCAGGATGACATAAATAAGCAGTAGGTCCTCCTCAAACCAAGCAAGCCATGAAGGAAAAAAAATCCACGCCCATATGGAGTAGTAATCATACCTATTTTGTATCGAAACCAATGCGGCCGCTCAGAGGGGTGGGAGGGTAGGTGGAAGCGGGAGACGGGGTTTGTTTTTTAACTCTATCAGTCTCTATCACACATCTTTGAATACGGTACGTTAGAAAAAGATAGAGACATTCATGTTATGACATGCCCAATTAAAAACAAAATATCAATAAAGTATGACATTTATTTGTCTTATTTGGCATGTAAAAAACATGAAACTTAATGGTTGCTGAATTTGAAAATAGTGATGTGATGTGGTAAGAAGCGTAACGTATATTTATCGATTATTTTCGTACATTTTATCACATGGCTACTGGACTTGTTTCTCATAAACAATGGCGACCAACTTGCAATAATATTGGTAACATTTCGTACTTCCGAATTCTTCTTAACCGAAACTTAATTGACCGAAAACGGTTCATAGAATATTTAGTTCCAATATATTTATTTTCACATAACTTCATTATACCTACCATAAATCTGTTAAACAGGAGTTTAATTTTCCAGAAAAACTATAACAATATTATCGAAAAGTTATTTTTGGTTTTACCAACTGTTTTTCTTCGTATAATTATATTAATTATCCTGGAGGTTTATTAAACATAATTTACTTTTCCCATAATTTATAATGGATCTAGTTTTGTAAATAAATTAAAAAAAGAAATGAAACTCTGGAAAATGAAAATCTGGTAAAAATGATTTCTGATAATAATATGGAAAGTAAATAAAATGCAATCCGTTTTCCGTAAAAACATATTCGGTATTAAAATTTTCGGATTTAGATAGGTACCTAACCATTTCCTAGAGCGCAGCGAACTTTACCTAGAGAGGCACAAGGACAGACGGCACCTGATGGTTAGTGGTCACTGTCACAAATTTTAATACAATATTTTTAATTTTCGGATCTTTTGGAAAACTGCGATAAATAAATGAAATAAAAAAATAATAAGCTGACGACTCGATTCTATGTTATTTTTTATCGACTACTTCACATCACTAAAAATCAACAACACAATTTTCTGCTACAAATTTGACCACGAAAATTGAAAAAACCAAGCGGTTTACTACTCACCAGAAAAATGTGATACCAGCAAGCTTTGTAGTTTTGCTTGCGACATGGTTTCGGCACAATTTCACCGCACAATGAACCTTTTTGTGTTATTTATTTTATTTTTTATATTTTATGACAGAACATCACGACATGTCGTGAACGACTATTTGAAAGAAAAGTGTGAATGTGTGTGTGAGTCCAAAATATATGTCTGAGCCGGCACACATAGGGGTATTTGAGCCAAAAACTTGGACATTGGTCGAAAGTAACGAAATTGAGATTTCCCTTACACAGTTAATGAAAATCACTGACTGATTGTTCAGGTAATCAAATAATATTTATATTTTGATAAAAAGTGTAGAGAATTTTTGTCTATCGCCTGTAGTTTGAGTGCTTTATTAAATGTACGTGCAGTAACGGCGTACGAGCGATTTTAAGTGTTATCATTTAATTTTTATTTTATATGAGTTTAAAGTGGTTTTATAGTTATGTCTACATAACAAAATGTAAGACCGGGTATGTGAAAAACTATTCAGTACAAAATATTTTAGGTTTTTTGTTTGGTAGTAACAATATTTTGAATTTGCGTAACTACGTTTTTCGACATTATGATTTATTTCACTTGGTTTCGAGTCAAAAGCCTAAAAGTTCATTGCCCCACCTTCCCCCACTGATTTTCTTTTTTTATCTAGTAGTCGAAATCGTCTTCTTTTGTTTAGTTAAAAAACTAGCTGCCAAAAAGTGCCAATAGAGTATATGTATATTTTTATTTCAGTTTCGAGTTTTACCAAACAAATTTAACTTTGCGGTTTTTTTAGATTTCATTTTGAGTTTTACTTACATTTTCTTCTGGGGTGAAAAATATGACGCGGAAATATGTATTTCACATTAGCAAGGAATAGGGAGACCTAGATTTCTCAAAAAACTTGATGAAGTGGAGAGTAATAATATTAATAAATTATTTTTGACCAAAAACAAAAACATAAATTTTCTTTGCAAATTTTCATGTTTGTAATCTGCGGCACCCATAGTACGTTTTGATTACTACTCCATTTGGGCGCGTAAAATTTTTTCTTCCTTCATGAAGCAAGCCTTTGCACGTACTAATATTTTCAATATCAGGGTAGTTTTAGGTCCCTAGGCACCTAGGCCCCTCAATGGGGTCACGTATGAGTTATCTAAGCCTTTAAGTAGGGTCTTATTTGAACCCACGTTACCAGGGTGACATAAACAAGCAGTAATGAACTCACCACTCCTCACAGCACGGTTAACCTCTAGTTTTAGCCCCCTAGGCCCCTCTATGGGATCACGTATGAGTTATTTAAGCCTTTAAATAGGGTCTTATTTCTCCGAACGTTACCAGGCTGACATAAACAAGCAGTAGTGAACTCACCACTCCTCACAGCAAGGTTAGCCTCTAGTTTTAGCCCCCTAGGCCCCTCAATGGGGTCACGTATGAGTTATCTACGTATAACCACAGAATAAATAATAGTACTAGGTACAGAAGGCGCACTCTCTGATAGCAAACGTGCGAATTTAATTCTAGCTACCACGCCACTAACGTTCAAATTACATTGAACGCGTCGAACGTGACCCTGGCTATAATAGCCTACCGTTTGTCGATGCGCTCGTATTAAAACAAAATGCACCTTAAGACCGCGCCGCGAGAGTCCGTATTACCACAGACTAAATAATAGCGTCTTCACAAGCGCGCGCGTTTTTCCTAGTAACTTTCCGTCTTAAGGCGGTCGCCCGGCGTAGGAGCTCTGGCGCGAAGTGCGCCGGGCCTGGTATAACGTACGTATGAGTTATCTACGCCTTTAAGTAGGGTTTTATTTGAACCCACGTTACCAGGCTGACATAAATAAGCAGTAGGTGACTCACCACCCCCCACTACAAGGTTAGCCTCCTTTAAGTAGGGTCATATTTCTCCCAACGTTACCAGGCTGACATAAATAAGCAGTAGGTGACTCACCACCCTCCACTACAAGGTTAGCCTCCTTTAATTAGAGTCATATTTCTCCCAACGTTACCAGGGTGACATAAACAAGCAGTAGGTGACTCACTACCCCCCACTAAAAGGTTAGCCTCCTTTAAGTAGGGTCATATTTCTCCCAACGTTACCAGGCTGACATAAACAAGCAGCAGTGAACTCACCACCCCGCACAGTAGGTAGTACATGATCGCCCCGAAGCTCCAATAGTCGCACACTCGCTCTAGTGCCTCGTCTCGCTCCTCCAGATGCGTGTAGTAGCGGTATAGTTCAGGCGCTATGTACAGGTTCGGTTCCGACCTGCCACTGTACAACAAACATTATAACTTCATATTAATCATATTTGTACTTACTAACACCTGTGTCTTAGTTACTTTAATAAATATTTTTTTTTATTATTATTATTATATGCTCTAGCTATTCGCCCCTCGGCTTCGCCCGCGTTAACAGGTTTTCCCGTGGGAATGACGTGAAAGGTAGCCTATGTGTTAATCCAGAGTGTCAAGCTGTATGAAGTGAAAGTAGTAAAGCAACTCACTTGTAATTGTGTAGCGTAGCTAGCGCCATCTCTATTCCCGGGTACGATATAAAGTAGGTCAGGATCACCTGGCCGCCGTCGCCCAGCAGAATGTTGGATGGGTTCAGATCTCTGCAAATTATAAAACAGTTTAGCCAAAGAAATGAGAAGCCTGTTCTAGGGGCGCCACGTGTATATTTTTACGACTATGATGAAAATGAAAATGAAATATGTTTTATTCGAAGTAAGATTTCACAATCACTTTTCGACGTCGAGGCGGACTATGGCAACAACTTCCCTTATAAAATTAGTTGCATTACATTTCCGCAATATGACGAGGCTTTTTATTTCTTTGGTCGGGCTTTAAAACTAGTGATCTCGCGAGTCAGATTAAAAAACCGAATCTAAAAATAATTGAACCTGCTTTTAGAGCTTAACATGAATCTCAACCTAGACCCCGCAAGCTAGCAAACCAACTATGTTATTTTGAAAAAAAAAAGTCCAACATAAAAATTCTTTATAACCTAACGAAGCTCACAAATTGCACGAAAAATGCGACCTGTAGAGCAAACAAATAAGTAAATATGTGGGGACATCTCACACATGGCCATCTGACCCCAAACACACGTCACAATCGAGAATGTTCTTAGCTATGATCTGAGAAAATATCTTCAGATTTGAAGATAATCAGATCTTTTCTAGTTTTTGAAAGGATCAAGTAGTTTTTGTGGCGGGGGTTTTTAAAATGTTTAATATAATGGTGGGTCTCTCATAATATCTGCGCGCCCCACGCTGGCTAGCATGGTTGTTGTGTGTTACCTGCATATGACTCCTGTGTTGTGTAAGCTCTCTATAGCGGTGAGTATCTGCGCGCCCCACGCTGGCTAGCATGGTTGTTGTGTGTTACCTGCATATGACTCCTGTGTTGTGTAAGCTCTCTATAGCGGTGAGTATCTGCGCGCCCCACGCTGGCTAGCATGGTTGTTGTGTGTTACCTGCATATGACTCCTGTGTTGTGTAAGCTCTCTATAGCGGTGAGTATCTGCGCGCCCCACGCTGGCTAGCATGGTTGTTGTGTGTTACCTGCATATGACTCCTGTGTTGTGTAAGCTCTCTATAGCGGTGAGTATCTGCGCGCCCCACGCTGGCTAGCATGGTTGTTGTGTGTT
This sequence comes from Teleiodes luculella, assembly GCA_948473455.1. Classification (NCBI taxonomy): domain Eukaryota; kingdom Metazoa; phylum Arthropoda; class Insecta; order Lepidoptera; family Gelechiidae; genus Teleiodes; species Teleiodes luculella. The sequence goes on from OX419606.1 coordinate 10,901,531, forward strand.
ACCTGCATATGACTCCTGTGTTGTGTAAGCTCTCTATAGCGGTGAGTATCTGCGCGCCCCACGCCGCTACGGTGGAGGGGGGCAGCCCGCAGCCGGGGAGGGGAGGGGGCGGCTGGGGAACAAGCGCAGTGTCAACAAACATACTAAGAGAAGGTCAATCAACCTATAGTCTTCAGCGGGGCTACTCTTGACGGCGATTCCGATCCGTCGACATTGAGATCGGGCGTTTCGTACTCTCCAATACCACACTAGCGTCATATTGAGCGGATATTGAGTGAACTAAATGAAATCGGACAATTGTCAACTCTTGGCGGGCAGATTTTCAAGAGTAGCGGTCTAAAATAGACTTGGGTTTTCGCATTAACAGGTTTTCCCGTGGGAAATAAGAATTTTCCTGCGGTAAAAGGTAGCCTATGTTACTCCCAAAGGTCTATTTTATTTTTGTGCCAAATTTTATTATAACCGCTTCAGTAGTTTCGGAGTATATTCAATGCAAACAATCAAATCTTTCCTCTTTATAATATCAGTTTACAAAATCTTGTAGACCCATAAAAAAAAACTAAACGGAAACATAAACATCACAACAAGCCTATTACTTATTTCGAAATATAGGTAGGTTTTTTCTCTGTCTCAAAAATTATACAATGATTTTAAGATATTATAGTTCAGATTTCATCTCACTCCTGCAGGCGCGCCTTACTTGTAGTAGTGTGCGTATAGACACGCGCTCCTGTGTGCGTACTACTAAACTGAGCGCTACGCACACAAACACAGTGTGCACACACAACATACACACAAGTATGGCTCGCCTGCAAGAGTGAGATAAAACATTTGTATCATTATTGTCACCCATCATCAACAACTAGAGTCTAATATTGAAGCCTACAGAATTAGTAATGTAACATTATTTATCAAATACATACTTTGCTGCTCCTCGGTGTAGCAATCTTTGGTTCCACTTTGTCCGCACTCCTCACTGAATTTACGTCTACACTTTCACTTTTCACTTCAACTTTAACATCTTCAATTTTAACTGGTTCATCCACTTTATTAGACTTTTCCACTTTGATCGAGTCCTCACTTAACACTTTATCGACATTCTTCAACAAATTTTGGGAATTTTTAACCAATTCCGTAATGTCCATATCATTAGCATCAGTCTTATTGTTATTATTACTGGCATCATTCATTTCTAATCTATCTAAAATACTTATTTCCGACTTCTTGTGTAAATCAGTTTTCATTTCTATAATACTGTTTATATTAAGATTCTCATTTTGTACATCTAATGTTTTAATTCTGATTTCTGCTACATCTTTATCTAGTTTCTTAATTTTGATATCTGAAATATCATTCACCTCATTTTCTTTATTTTCAGAATCATTTATTTCAGATTTAACATCTGACATATCTTTCGTATCACTGATTTTTGACTTTGGTTCGTTAAATACGTTTTCTAAATTGACTTCTCTGGCCGGGGTCGCTGGCATGGATTTGGTATAATTTTGGATATAATCAAATAGTTTTTCACCCGGTGCGTAGGATAATATTAAGAATATTAAGTTGTTGGTTTCAATGTACGCGTGTAAAGGCACCATGTACGGGATGACGGTTGGTAAGATGGGTTGCCGTGTCTCTATGGTGTTTTGTAGAAAATACTCGTCGAATTCAGTCAAGTTGTTTGGGATCTTTTTTATGACCTGAAAAGATAAAATTGAGATGTTTTTAAAAAGATCGTGAATTAAATATGAATGCGAATATAACTAATACTATATTTAATTGAAACAAAAGTACCAAACCAATGGTTTTTTAAGAAAAGAAAAACCATTGGCTTGGTTCTTTTGTTTCCAATGGTTTGTTAAGTAAAAAGCATTGGCTTGATACTTTCGTTTTGATTTAAATCGGTATGAAATAAAATTTTCTATTCAGGGTAGGTCTGAGCCCCTCAGAAGAGATATATAAAAGAGAAGTATAGCAAGAGGTTCATAAAGAACTATTACATACACAGATGAACATATTATTGTGTTAGTTTTAATATTTTGTTATTTCTTTTTACTTTTTAAGGTATTTTTTTCTACTAAAAGTACTGACGGTCTGCCACTAGAGGGCATCATTAAGACAAATCATTTTTGCAAAAGCTAAAAAATGCTTCCCGCTCGCTCGGTCGATTACTTATTAATAATAATAATAATAAATTATTTATTCAAAAGCCTTACAAAAAACATTAAACATAAAAGCATAAGTAGAGATAGGTATATAAGACGGCTTGTTAAGGAATATAATTCAAAATGTTCTCTGACTTTTATGCTAGGTTAATCTGTAATAATACCTGCCCAACCTTTCTTGTGACTATAGTCCTGTATATCCGACCAAAAAAAGCCTATTCTACCAATATAAAGCCTGATCAAAGAAATAAAAAACCTGCTCTGGGGCGCCACGGTTTACGACTATGGCAAAAATTTCCCTTATCAAATTAGTTCCATTGAAATTCCGCAATATGGCGAGGTTTTCAATTTCTTTGGTCGGGCTTTAACACGGCCAGCACCCTGTATGATACCAGGTCCTCATAGACCCCGCCGGAGCATCAGTTCCTCACCTTCATAGCGTAGCAGGCCTGCTCACCCCGGTGCAACACGAGCATGATGCGGTCGGCCAGCACGGCCAGCACCCTGTATGATACCAGGTCCTCATAGACCCCGCCGGAGCATCAGTTCCTCACCTTCATAGCGTAGCAGGCCTGCTCACCCCGGTGCAACACGAGCATGATGCGGTCGGCCAGCACGGCCAGCACCCTGTATGATACCAGGTCCTCATAGGGCCGCCGGAGCATCAGTTCCTCACCTTCATAGCGTAGCAGGCCTGCTCACCCCGGTGCAACACGAGCATGATGCGGTCGGCCAGCACGGCCAGCACCCTGTATGATACCAGGTCCTCATAGGGCCGCCGGAGCATCAGTTCCTCACCTTCATAGCGTAGCAGGCCTGCTCACCCCGGTGCAACACGAGCATGATGCGGTCGGCCAGCACGGCCAGCACCCTGTATGATACCAGGTCCTCATAGGGCCGCCGGAGCATCGACAGGGGGATCGGGCAGTGTAGGCGCGGAGGGGGGGAACGTTCCGGAAGGAGCTGTAATAGTTTCACACAGTGATGAGACTCGAGTTCTTTAAGTCGTTTGTAATAGGACACGAATTGACTCTAAAAAAAAAAACATTTATATACGGTCGAATTGAGAAACTACTTTTTTTTTGAAGTCGTTTAATTAAGAATAGAACGTTCCGGGAGGAGCTGGAGCTCTATTTCTCAAACGTTCGTATGACTTAGCGTAAGCGTATGCGACATAAGTCACAGTCGACTTCCAAGCAGACATGCGCAAAACAGTACGTTTTAATGCCATATCACATTACTCATTACTTTCGAAAAGGTGATATCACCCCGTACCATTACACATCACCCTAAACATTACCCAAAATGTTGAATGAAATTTGTTACTTAGTACGAAGAAATGCTCTGTAGTATTCCGTACTGTCAGCACATATTACTTTATCATAACATTACCTACGCGCGACAGCATTATTCGAGTTAGATAGCACACAAAAAAAGTGTTTTTGTTTTTATTTTTCACTAAATGACCCGAAAGAAGTTGATTTTCTTCCATAATAGCTAATGTGTGATGTGTACGTGTACTGGTTACAATACTCGCGTAATGTGTGATATTGCATTACCTTTTAGGGTGATATTACTTTTGTGATATCATACGCATTACCTACACATCTCTACTTCCAAGTCGAAGGACGCTGTTTTTCCGTATTTCTGAGTCACTCGTCTTCGATATGGTGTTTTGTTCATTTTACGCAGATAAAACAAAAACCGGTACTTTCCGAAACTAAAACGTAACGTAAATCTATGGTCGGTCACTCTTTGCGGATTGTCGCTCTCGCTCACACTCCCTTGTCGATCGTATAGGCGTCTCTTTCATGTCGCGGGTGTCTATGTGTGTGTGATCCTAATGTCAATAGAGCGAGAACGTCATTGTTGAAATATAGACGTTATTGCTTGGCGTTTAATCTATCACTCGCTTGCTGCAACGAGTGCTTGTGACCACTCGTTGCAATCGAACGATCCAAAAATGCCGTTTTTCGTTCGACGAGCGTAAATCAGTAGAAATCGAGCTATCTTAGCGACACGAACGTTTGAAAAATAGAGCTCCTGTAACAGTTTCATTATAGTGATCAAAGAGACTCATAAATCCTTTAAGTCGTTTATAATAAGACACGAATTGACTCTATAAACTACTCAGTCGGTAAACGTAAAAGACTTGAAGACTTATCCCGAATTCACCAACAAACATAACGGTTGGTTAGTGTTTAAACGGTCGTTTGGCATTAATTTTGTATGAAAATCAAATGTCGAAATGGTTGTTTAAACACTAACCAATCGATGTTTTTTGGTGAACTTGGAGCCAAAAGACTCAAACGACAAAACAGCTCGCTGAAAAATGTGAATAACACATTAAGTAAAGCCTGACCAAAGAAATATGACACCTGCTCTGGGGGCGCCACGTGTATATTTTTACGACTATGGCAACAATTTCCCTTATAAAATTAGTTCCTCTGAAATTCCGCAATATGGCGAGGTGTCATATTTCTTTGGTCGGGCTTTACAAAGCGAAACAAAAAAGAAAAGAATAGAAATACTTGATTGCACACAAGGACATTAATACAAACAATAATATGCAAGATGGCAATTTATACCAGGAAAAAACACTTTTTTTCATCTTGTAGTATGGTGATAGCCGCTAAATATTGGTTAATAAGTGTCCTCCATACTCACGCTCTGCTCCGCGTCGTAGAGATGGTTCTTGTATATCTCCTCGGCATACGACAGGTATTTGTTGGTCTTCTCTTTGATCAGAGCGCGCCTCTGGTGGTCTGTGTCCGCTGAAATACACAATTATATACTTTTTACATATATTTCCAAAAATAATTATAATTACATTGTACTTGTTACATTACTAGTAGTACAGTTCTTAATAACATTTCACGATTTCTGCATAAACAAAAATAGGATTGAGTTAGATTATCAAATCAAATCGAAATATACTTTATTGCACAAGTACAATAAAAACAGAAAACAAAAGGGAGAAGGCAAGTGGCGGCCTTGATCGTTCTAAGCGATTTCTTCCGGGCAATCATTGGGCGATAGTAGCAGGCGTTTTGAAAGAAATGGCGGGTGTGCAAAAACAGAATTAACTTATAAAATTTTTATTACGAAAATCATAATTTAAACTAATGATTCAAATTTCGAGAACAATCGGTCATTGGGGAAAGGTTTTGAAATGGCGACCGCGCGCCGGAACACATAGCGTGGGCAGGCCTTCCACAAGGTAGACTGACCATCTGGTGAGGGTCGCGAGAAACGGAGTACATAGTGGAGATCTTTAGGGAAGGCCTTTGTCCAGCAGTGGACGGAAGCCGTATGATGATGATGATGATACATTTTAAATGGATTTTTCATACAACGTAATATGTGCGTAAGCCTAGTTTAATAAAAAGTTTTGTATCGGTTTAAATTAAATAAGTTCATTAAATGTCACTTAACCAAAAATGGGGTTAAATAATTAAATTCAAATTAGATAATACTTAAATACTATTAAATTATAATTTAATAGTATAAAAGTAACAGGCGTCATCTGTTTAAAAATCAATAAAATACTTAAATACATTTTGTATTAGCTTTCCGCCGCGGCTCCGCCCGTGTTAACAGTTTTTCCCGTGGGAATGAAACATTTTACCGCAGTAAAAGATAGCCTATGTTACTCAGGATGAATGTAGCTTTCTAATGGTAAAAGAATTTTTGAAATCGGTTCAGTAGTTTTCTAGTTTATTTATTACACACACACATAAAAATACAAATCTTTCCTCTTGTTGTTGTTCTAGTTGTAAATTAAATTCTTACATATTTTAACTTCTGCTATTTGTCGCAATTTCGCACGATACTCTTGAAAATACTCCATCAAATGTAGAAAGTCCATCTTATTGTATTATACTTTAAAAACTTCACTTCACTACTGAGCTATTTACTTCAATATATTTAATTTATTGAGCTAGATTTAAATGCATGGAAGAGCATGAATCAAATAATGTTCAACTTGATTGATAATATTTATCTTAACTTGAGTCATATAGTAGGAAAATTGGAACCACTTATAATAATATTACATGAAAAGTATTTCAATTTTGAATATTAATAATAAATGTTTTAAACTTCTGGATAATAAGACACTTAGCTTTTTTAATACTATTTATCTATTAGGTTTTATTCACATGAACACAATTTGTGCATTATTACTTTTATAAATAGTACTCGTAATTGAATTGATCAGAATTTGTAAATTACAGTAAGAATATTGTTGTAATTAATTGGATAAAATTCGCAAAGACTTTAAATTATTTCGATTTAAAGCTCAATTTAAAAATAACGTGCACTCGCGTCGATGTTTCAATGGCGAATGTCTAGCGAGTCCACACTTATCGTTATCCAAGTTTATCTGTAGCGATAACCTACTATTGTTGGTAATTTTGGATAATGGTTCAGATTCTAAAATATATTTTTTATATAACAGCTTCTATTTGGGAATTCCTTGTAACAATTTCAATAAACATTTCACTGAAACAAACGTGGTTTTTTATTTTTTGTGGCTATTCTATATATATATTTCATATAATCGAAATGTTGGTGGCTTTGGCCATTTGGCGTAGTTATAGCAATTGTTGCTTCTCAATCGGAAGGTGTTGGTTCAATCCACTTTACATACCACTATGAAATACGCACTATTTCCGATATATTTCTTCACATTTATGTTGATTTTACTTTCTAATAGTGAAGTAGAACATGGTGAAGATATTCAAATAACCAATCCACACTGGGCCAGAGTTAAGGCAAAGAGTTCAAAGAATTTATTTTTTAACTTTTGGATATTACATCACTAAGTCATTTAAATTATCTTTTCTGGCGAGTTCAAAAATTTGGCTGTCTTCTGTGGAGAAGAGCTCGCCGAAGAAACTCCACAGGCGTTGCATCTGTTAAACATATTTTTACAATTTATAAGGCCTGTTCTCACTCTATTTACGGTACGCTTGAGTCCTTTAGTCGGAAAGACTTGAACATTTTATGAGCCACTGGGTCATTCGGAAACCTAGGCACGTACCAATGTGTTTTTGATTTTCGATTTCATATGTACGTTTATTCGATGCTCTTACGGTGAAGGAAAACATCATGTGGAAATCTGCCAAGTCCGGTGAAGCTTGAACAGTCGTACTTTTTCGACTCAAGCATGGGTCAATTAAAAAAAAAAATCTGCACATACCTGCGAAGATTTAAAGGTTGTATGTTAAGTTGACCGAACACGCACTGGGCCAGAGTGGTCAACTAAGGCCGATTCACCCTTATTTCAAGATTATTTGAGCCAATACATATAAGAGCTGATAACAATTCTTTTTTTTAATAGTATTTTGTACTTTTTACTTACATTGTACTCCAATCAGCATTTTCTCGATGCCAGCTTTGTAACACTCGAACGCCCTCGAATATTCCTTCATGTCTTCATACCTCGCGGCCAGATTCAACATGTAACCCGCTTCAAACACATACGAATCTTCCGTCTTTGTCTTACACTCAACATTAGACACGTTAGAGAGAGATAGCACACTTCTGCACGACACTCGCGAATTGGACCGGGTGTAACTGTCTTGTTTGGTTGAAACGTTTAGTTCTGAGTTTTGGTAGGTGGAAGCGAAGGATGTGTTGAGATCTGAATTCTGATTGGTCGAGGCTATTGACGCGCTGTATTCTGAGTTCTGATTGGTCGATGCGATTGAGTTGTTGTCTTCGTTTCTCATGGTGTGGTAATCTTCGAAGCCTGATGTTGATGGGACGTCGAAAGTAATTAAATCTGGCAACACATGTTTCTTGACCATCGGGGAGGTTTTTTGGATCACAACCTAGAAACAACAAATTCAATAATTTACTCATTATAATTTCAGCGTCTTAATAATATACGAGAGGTATCAAATATAGGTACCTAAGTAAATATTTGATCATAACTATTGTTGTTTATATTATGGCAACAACTCTTTATATTTTCGTAGTTTTAGCCTAAATAAATCATCATTATGTACGACAACAACAAGCATGTAAATATTTCGTAGTTTTAATAATATTACACACAAGTCGGTAAAAAAGCAGTTTCGAGTCTCTGTTTACACTCAATGTTTTACATTTTCGTTTTGATTAAATAGTTATAAAATCTTACTTCGAATAAAAATTTTTTGACTCTGACTTTGACTTTATTAAGAAATACAGTGGCATACGACATCTGTTGAAAAAGTTATGAACTACTACCTTATCCAGTTGGCTATAGAGGTCGCTATCGATGCTGCCCAGCGAGCTGAGCGACTGCAGGCTGTTAGAGGGGGACGGCTGCGGCGACTGTCTCGCTTCCACGTCCGCGGGGGAGTGTATCGGGATGGCCGCTATGAAATCCATTTCGTCCACTGAGGGGGGCGGCGCGCGGGCTGGGGAAAGTAAAGTAAATAAAACCAAAGAAAAGAAGCCTCGCCATATTGCGGAATTTCAATGGAACTAATTTTATAAGGGTTATTGTTGCCATAGTCGTACAAATATACACGTGGCGCCCCCAGAGCAGGCTTCTTATTTCTTTGGTCTGGCTTTACATTCGGAAATTCGCGGATTCGAGCCTCAGCACGTCCTAATGTGTTTTCGATTTCCGAATTCAAATGTACGTTTATTCGACGCTCTTACGGTGAAGTGAAACATTATGAGGAAATCTGCACACTAGTGCACACATCTGCGAAGTAATCATTCAAAGGATTTGTTTGTGTGAAGTCTTAAGAAGTTAAGTCAACTAAGGTCTATATTTACCCTGATTTCAGGGTAGCCTCGAGCCCCTCGGTGGGGACATATACGACCTGTTAACGATTGTTATACTTGAACTAAAGTACCAGGAGACAAGAAATTATGAAGAGTAATCAATTCAAGAACACTGTTACCCGAGTGTTTTTGGCTTCTAGAATCGTCATTTGAGTGTGGTACTCCAGTGGGGGAGTCTCTTCTAGAGGCAGGTGAAGGGAAATTTAAAAATGCATGGCTTGTGTGTATGATAATTATTTTTGTATTGTATTGTAGGATAAAAAGTACCAGGCGACAAGGAGATATGAAGAGTTATAAATTCAGGAACTGTTACCTGGTATTGTTGGATAAGTACTGGAATCAGGAGTTTTTATGAGTAATCAATTCAAAAAGTGTTGGATAAGTACTAGGGAATCAGAAGTTATGAAGGAAGAGTAAGTAATCAATTCAAGAATTGTTACCTGAGTGTTTCTGGCTTCTAGAATCCTCGTCCGAAGTGTGGTACTCCAGTGGCGGAGTCTCTTCTAGAGGCAGGTGTAGGGACGACCGGATAGTGTTGATCACGCCTTGAGATGCACTTTCGGGTTCCGGGTAACCTGTCTGTAATATAAAAACAGTAATCTGAGAATACTTTATGCCACAGCAATCTATTCTGAGAGCGTCAATGGCCAAGTGGCTAAACCCGTTGACTTTCATTCAGAAGTTCGCCGGTCCAAACCTCGGCACGTACCAATGTGTTTTTGATTTTCGAATTCATATGTACGTTTATTCGACGCTCTTACGGTGAAGGAAAACATCGTGAGGAAACCTGCACACAAGTGCGAAGAAATTCAAAGGTTGTGTGTGAAGTTGACCAACCCGCACTAGGCCAGCGTGGTCGACTAAGGGCTATTCACCCTGATATCAGGGTAGGCTCAAGCCCCTCGGGTGGGACGTATATGAGCTGTTAACGAATCTATTCTGTAGAATTGGAAGAATTTTGGACCAAATATCTGTATTATCTTGGCAATCTTCGCTTTCGTAGACCGCTTACGATTGGCCTCATATTATGAAGGCCAACTAAAAGCATAGAAAAATCACTCAAAGAGCGATGGAGAGGGCTATGCTTGTAGTTACCCTGCGGTGAAATTGGTTCAGATTATTATCCACAGCCGAACCAGTCAAACTTAAGTGGCTGTGGGCGGGCGGGGCATATTGCGCTTAGAACCGACGGCCGTTGGGACAGAAAGTTCTTGAATGTCGGCCGCGCGCCGGAAGACGGAGCGTGGGCAGACCCTCACCAATGTGGACCGACGATATGGTGAAGGTCGCAGGAATACGGTAGAAGCGTGCTAAGCAGGACCGTCGTTATAGAGAGAGATCTTTGGGGAAGGTCTTTGTCCAGCAGTGGACGTATTTCCGCTGAAATAATGATTCTCCACCAACAAGAGTGGGGTACTTAAATCTGAAAAAGAAAATTGCAAGTACCAGGGCACAAGGAAGTACGAAGTGTAATTTTTTGGCTGAAATGATGAGGTAATCTTCAGCTTCCAAACAGACTGGAATACCTCAAAATAAGAGAGATCTTAATACAGCAGTGGATATTGGACTGATGATAAATACTTGTAGTAGTAATATGGACTCTATGCTCTCACCTGCAGAAAGTTAACGAAGTCAGTGCTAGTGAAAAGTAGTTTGTGCTCCGCTATGAACTCCAGTAATGACTTGATGGCTTTTGCTCTTTCGTCAATCACCTGTCAAAATATCATCAATTTAATTTAATTTATATCTGCAAATAGGTACAATAAGAAAAAAACAGGTTAAATTGGAATTATAAAGCCCGACCAAAGAAATAAGAAACCATAGCAATAGTCGTTAAAATATACACATGGAACCCCCAGCTGCTCTGGTTTCTTATTTCATTGGTTAGGCTTTAATTTAAGAATTTATTTCAAATAATATATTGTATTGACATTGTTTTTGAAATAGGTAAGACTTTCTTAATTGATCTTCAAACAATTTATTTCAATATTTAAAAAATCATTATGAGAAAATGCAAAGAATCAGGTAAAAATATTATAAGACAGAAAGGGAAGTAAACCATTCTATAGAGCTAGGGGTGAATTTTGTAATGCAAATGTCCAACCGCATGTGGTGGCTTCTTTACGTACTTACTTAGTTGATACATACCTCTTGTTGAAACCGTTTAAAGTAGTTGAATTTAGGCAGCAGGGGGAAAATTCCTCTCAAATGTAGCCCAGCGTGAAGAGCTTTCATAGACGCATGCAACTTCTGTATATCACTGAACCTCTTCCAGACTGACACCACCGTTATAGTCTCCGGAGAGTCTATTGGGAACAGCTGGAATTAAGATAAAATTTAATATACTTTATTGCACACAAAACATATAAGAGAAACTACAATTTAAAACAATAGAAATAATGACAAATAAAAAATCTAGCCTTAAAGAACCACGGGCAAGTATTTATTAGCTTCGACATCAAAAAAATATTTTGTAAATCAATTTGAATAAAAAAAATCTTATTTTTCTGATTTTGTAACCTGTATTAATATACAGGTTACAAAAAATTATCTAAATTTGTCATTATGTCAGAGGATTATGTCTAAAAGTTCAGAGGTTTCCTTTAACCCTCAGATTGTTGGTCCACTTTAGTGACCTTTATCTACCAGTGTTATTCAGACAAGATTATTGTAATACAACATCCTTCCTACTGGAAAAAATAATAATTTGGGTGATGTACCTACTTTTACAGGAAATAACCTACTTTTACCTATATTAAAGTCATTTTCATTAACTTGCATTTCTATTATCTATAGATCACCTACATTCTTGTACAAACATGGTGCAATTACAATGAGTCATAATGTTATTGTTTTATTCATTCAAAGCAAATTATGGATTTTTTGGAAATTCTTGATAAAAACAAAAGAAAGTGTACTGAAATGGGGTTAAAATAAAAAAAACGATACATAATTAGGTACATACAAATATTTATCCAAATGTTTAATTACATTTTAGTACTTTAATAAATGCCACAAAGTCAGAGAGTCAACTTCAGGATAAATAATTAAATTTACACAAAAAATCAATAATAAATCAATATTTTAGCAATAAATAAAAATTAAAATGTGCTCTCGATCTCACTGACACAAAACCACTGCATTATTTTATATCAGTCTAAAGTAAATACCTAGATACCTATTTAGTTTACTTTCTACACTATAATAAAATTATTAGTAAGAAAGAACCTGAGAATATAGAGAATGGTGAACATGAAGTAAAAGTGAAATAGGTATAGCACATTAGCAATTCAATTAAGATATTCATTTACATAATAATGTACTTTCAACTTAAAATTCGATAAAATTTTGCAGTATGTAGCAACCCACAGATAGGTTTTGTGTTTTAATGTCAATAGTATTTACTTTTATTATAGTTTTCGGTAATAAAAACGGAAAAAAGGTCGTGATGACGAATAATGTTAAGACCAATTTTGAACCCCTTCCTCATTCTTATCAATTCAAAATACAGAACTGGACGTTGGATAATTGGTTAATGTAATAAAATATGTATGAAAGATACTCACAATACTAGTAATTTTGTAAATTGTAAATCCGTTTTTATGCCGAGAAGTATTGTCGACCGAGAACCGGCGGACCCACTTGTCTTTTGACATTGTTTCACAATTTTGAACGCGGTTAGGCCATGGAATTCACTTCTATACGACGATGACAAAAAAACGAGGAACCGATAAGCATAATCAAACAGGAAAATGTTCAGGATTTTCCTTAAAATTTGATAAAAATACGCTCACAAACACAAAACTAAACTAACAATCGACAGCCAATTTTCAATTATCTTTCTACACCGATTATTACGCACGAGAAAGATAAAGTTAGTAAATTATAGAGCGCTGTCTCTGTCTTTCATTTTGTAGAAATGTACTTTAAATAAAAATAAGCACGACGTTTGACATTTACTTACATTATAGAGTTTTACGCGGGAATCGAGAGGAAATAGCGGGTTCATTGTTTCATCCTTTTTAAAATTAGTTTTTCATGGTAATTGTGGTGTTAATATGGTGGAATTAGTGCGATATAGTGCCGTTAAAGAAGAACTATTCAATGAAAGTGAGAAATAATGAGTGGTTAGCTGTTTCTGGTTTGATACCCCGCGTTAAACTTCAGTATCATTGGAATGTAAGAACCACCCTTGCATTCCAATGATCCCGTAACAAGAAATGAAACTACTGAAGAAGTTTAACATAGATGCAAGAAATGACTAAAGATGACGAAATGAAACTGAAGAAATAAGATGAAGACATTAAACTTGGATAATGCAAGATCCCGAAGAGGCTTAGATCCCTTTGCCTTTCCCATAAGGGAGAAAGAAACTAAAAAAAAAAAAAAACATTATTTATCCTACCAATGGAAAAACATATGATTTCTATTTTGTTATCTTTATATTTTAATTTGTAGCATAATAAAGTTTGAAACTGAAAAATCAAAGGGGTAAGTGAAGTGAGGTGAGTGACACAGTTCTTGACCATGTTCCTACATACATTTACTTAAGCCGCGATTAGACTACACAATTGTTAGCCTCTGACAAATTGGCGTTCTACAAATTGGAGTAAGGCTCTTCTGTTTACACTGTCCTAAGTAAGCTTCCAATTTTTCAGTCGGCAGTTGTCCTTCGTATCGATCAGTTCACAGTTCAGTAGCAGCTAGGTAGCAGGTGAACCTCCTCCTAATATATTGAAATAATATTGAAAGTCTTTGAGTTGAACGTATTATGGCACCATCTTTGTCAAAATACCAAAAGCTTGGATTTGTTCTTGCCGCAGTAGCAGGAGTAAATAATGGGAGAAAAAAAAGAAAATGCTGGGTGAAAAGATATTTACTACTAAGAAATAAATTGTCACATATGAACATTGTGGAGTATTTAGATACTGAAGATTTCAGAAATTACATGAGACTGGATACGACGCAGTTTGATTATTTACTAAATTTAGTTACTGAACATATACAAAAAGAGGACACAATACTCAGAGAAAGTGTCAGCGCTAAACAACGATTGGCAGTGACATTACGATTTTTAGCGACAGGAAATTCATATGCCGATTTGAAGTTCAGCTCCTTGATATCTGAACCACTTTTATCCCAACTTATACCTGAAACATGTTGGGCCATCTACAGATGTCTCAAACACTATATAAAGGTAAGGAAATAAAATTATTGTTGTTACGAATCAAATGTAAGATTTATTAAAAGAAAACAGTGAATGACAATTTTTATAACATAGGTATTAATGTAAGTAACGAAAAACATTGACATTATCTTTCTCATTATTGACCAATAATTAAAAAAAAATTAATTACGTTTAAATATTAAATATTCTTTAATATTAATACGAGAAGTCGTGGCAGTTGTTTCCTGTAATGAATGGGCCTCAGATGAAGGTTGAAGTGATAGTTCACCATGATGTTTAGCTTCCTGAATTTCATTTTTCGATACATCCTGTTGTGATGATGATTGGAGGTGATATTGTAATGGATCAGGAATATGGATTTGAGGAAGATCGAGCATTTCTAGCGGGTCGGATGTCTGGATGTTATATTGAGGTGATGAGTGAGATGCCTGAATATGGTATTGAGGCGATGGGTGAGGTGCCTGAGCACGATGCTGAGGCAGAGTGTCGGACGTCGGAACATCGTACTGAGGCGATGAGTGAGATGCCTGAATATGGTATTGAGGCGATGGGTGAGGTGCCTGAGCACGATGCTGAGGCAGAGTGTCGGACGTCGGAACATCGTACTGAGGCGATGGGTGAGGTGTATGAGCACGGTGTTGAGGCGATGGGTGAGCTATCTGAATATGGTATTGAGGCGATGGGTGAGGTGCCTGAGCACGATGCTGAGGCAGAGTGTCGGACGTCGGAACATCGTACTGAGGCGATGAGTGAGATGCCTGAATATGGTATTGAGGCGATGTGTGAGGTGCCTGAGCACGATGCTGAGGCAGATGGTCGGACGTCGGAACATCGTACTGAGGCGATGGGTGAGGTGTATGAGCACGGTGCTGAGGCGATGGGTGAGGTGTATGAGCACGGCGTTGAGGCGATGTGTGAGGTGCCTGAGCACGATGCTGAGGCAGATGGTCGGACGTCGGAACATCGTACTGAGGCGATGGGTGAGGTGTATGAGCACGGTGCTGAGGCGATGGGTGAGGTGTATGAGCACGGTGCTGAGGCGATGGGTGAGGTGTCTGAGTCCGGTGTTGAGTGAGAGGATCGGATGTCGGAAAATCATACGAAGGCGATGGGTGAGATGCCTGAATATTGTGCTGAGTAGACATGTGCGCCGATGCTCATTTGACCGGCGGCGGCGACTGGCTTCTAATTTGCCGGCGGCGGCGGCGTCATCGGCGTAATCGGCGTGGATGGTGAAAATGAGTAAAATACGCCTCAATCTCCATTAAATTTCTTATTTATTTCCATTTAATCAACATCAATATGGCACGCTTATTTGAGATCACACAATACAATTACAATTGTATAAAATCTAATTATCAATAACAAAAAGAAACCTTTATGGCGACAATTAAAAACAGAAAAAGAACAAGGAATCATAAAATAAGGAAATACAAACAAAATATAAATAACAAGTAAAAATAATATGCAAATTATATTAGCTTTTGTACTTGCTTCTTGCACATGTCATAGTTGTCATGTATAAATATGATTCTGTCGACTTTAGTAGGACTTAACCGTGACCTTTTAGCCGTAATGGTTAATCCTGCGACTGAAAAAACTCGCTCGCTTGGTGTGCTCGTGGCGGGAACGCACATTATCGCCCTAACGCAGTTAAACAGCCAAGGATAACTATTCTTCTTTTCCTTCCAATAACGAAGTATGTTTCCGTCGAGGACATCCTTGGGGTCACATCCACCAAAATATTTCCAGCATTCGGCCACTATAGGATCATCAGCTACGTTACTACTACCAGTACCAGTTGTATATTTCTGGGACAAAGCCAAAAGAAAGTTTGATGAAGATGATGTGGACGGTTGAGTGATTAGTGCGGAAGAAACTATCTCACTGTGCTCATTCTCCTTCGCTTCTTGTAAAATATCAGATTCCCTGACGTGTTCTGTCACAAATGCAGACATAAAGGAAACTCTCGTATCCCCTCTTTCCTCAAGGTATTTGTCAATTACCGACATTCCTTGGAAACGGCAATCAAGAAGAGCTGCCGCGATTGTCAATTTATCAATAGGAAAGCGGTGATTTAATTTCGCCAGCATGTTTCTCTTCATGCGGGTCATTACAAGAACTTCGTCATCTCCCGTTTGTTTCAATGCTTGTTCCACTTCGCACCTAAAAACCAGTGCAACATTGATTGTGACTGAGTTTGAAGCACTCATAATATTAACGGCATCCCGAAAATTTTTCAAAAATTTTATTAAATCGCCCAGTAGTTTCCACTCGGAGTCATCAATTTTTAAATCAGATTTGTTCAGTCTGACGAGGAGTCTGTGAACAGGATTTCGGTTGCATTTGTTATATAGACTTTCCAACATCACGAGTATGCTATGCCATCGAGTTGGAGTAGCCGTTTTTATTGCAGTTACAGAAAAGGTATTTGTAATTTCACCAGGATCCTCAGATTCTTCATTGACCGGGATGATCTCGTCTAAATCAACTACATCTCCAGCTTCATCAATATCAGTCAATAAGCGTCTCTGTTCTTCATCTGCATCTTTTTTAAGTTCAGGAAGTTTGTATCTTAGACTTTTCACAATTTTCTTGCACTTTGTAACGATATTGTTTATTTCTGGTGTACTTTTTACGCCATCCTGTACTACAAGGTTATGTAGACCGTGACCAAGGCAAAAATGTGAGTCCATATTATCCGATAATGACACTGCTCTTTTAACATTCGAACCACAATCAGTTACCATGACCATTTTCTTCTCTTCAAGTTCGTATTCAATTAGTAACTCTTGTATATGTTCTTTAATTTTTTCTCCTGTCTTTTTTCCTTCTATAATTTGAGTAGCCAGAGTCACACTTTCAAAATCAAGGAAAGAACTTAGAAAATGTAATGTCAGCGTTATATAATTATTTCTTTGGAAAGCATCGCTCCACAAGTCCGTCGTTAACGCTATACAGCGAGGACTAGTGTTTTTTATCAAATCTTTGATATGCGCCTTCATACTATCGTATACGTCTTCTAAAGCCGTCCTGGAAATAGTAGTTCGGCTAGGCAAATCTTCTTTTTTGAGAATCACATTATACTTTAAGAAAAAGTCAATCATTGCCTGATCAGATACCATATCAAATGGTAGTAATGATATACATATCCACAAAGTCAGATCTCGCGCAAAAAGCCATTTTTTATTTGATTCCATCGATTGACTGGTATTTGACTTTTGAGGACGAGTTTTGTCGAAAAATGTAGTTATTCTTTGACTACTTCCACCAGCTTTTTCGGGTTCTTTTAAATTATGGTGGTCCCTTAGATGACGAGAAAGATTTCCTGTGCTTACTTTTGCACTGTAAGATTTTATTTTACAGCTGAAATAAAAATTAATAAAGCGATAAGCAAAACTTGTGTTGTTGAAATAAAATGGTTAAATTAGGTATTAAACGAAAAAACAAAAAAGGGAGGAACATTCTATGTAAGCAGGTAGGTAAAAAGGATTTGTTTCGGTAGTGGTTTCTTATTCCCAGTAATTTTTAAAATTACCACAATTTTTTAAATTCAATTTTAAAAAATATGCGGGAGTTTAGATTTTTTTATATAAACACTTTAGCTTTATTCTTTAAGTTGGTTAAAAGATGAGGCCACTTAAAAATTACTGGGAATAAAAAACCGGGCTCCATACAAAAAAATACATCTCTACCTACAACATCACCATATGCTTATCACTGATAGGACTACAACAAATGACTGCGGCAAAAAAAAACACACCACCCAACTCACAACATGCCAGCCATGCCAGCTTATTTTTTAAAGCAATTACAAAATGCAGACTGCAAACAAAACGCACACAAACTAACCTCAAAATTAATTTATTTTCTGAGAGCTACACAATAAAAACAAGTTATCTTACCATCCCATAGGATCATCTTCATTTTTTTTTGGGCCTCTGAAATACACCGGGAGCAGAATACATTGTCTGGTAAGATGGACCTCTTCTTGCCATCTTTCTCAACAAGTAATGTACCAAAATACTTCCAACTGTGACTGTTTTTCGAGGACGAATAGAGTGTTTTTACATAAAAATGTTTTATTTCGATCTTCTGTATCGAATTCCGATCTAAGTTGTCGGTCATTTTTCTCACAGCTTATCATTGAAAAGCAGAAAGGAACGAAACTATCAGTTGTTTTGCGCAGCGTAGACTGACAAGTGACAAAGAAATGCAAATGGCGTCGAAAAAAATAGCGTCAGCCAGTGTTGCCAAATAGCGATCTAAAAAAATAACTAATTTTGTAAATAAAAAATACTAAGTAAGTAATTGTGTAAGATAGAGTGCTTTATTTAAACTAGGTATAGACGCCGATGACGCCGGAAAAAAAATCGGCGGCGTCGGCGTGACTAAAACGGCCGGCGGCGTGCGCCACGCCGATCGGCGCACATATCTACTGAGGAGAAGACTGAGTTGCAAGAAAACTGTACTGAGGCGATGGATGAGAATATCTATTGCGGTTACTATTGTACAACGAAGTAGAGTGTTGTGAATTACTGCTATAGGAAGATGAAGGTGCAGGTGAGGGAAATGATGTACCTAAAGTAATACGTGCATCTTCTGTCAGTCTTCCAATTTTAGCGTAGTATATTATATCACTTATTAATTTTTGGGCAATCGTTAATTCTTTTTTATTTAAGTCACGTAATTGAAATCCTATCGACCTTCCAAATACGTCCCATTCTTCTTCTTTCATATAAATTAGTTTTTCAGCGCAATCCACTAAATCTTGCTGTTTTTGCAAAAGGGTTTTCTTCTTTTTGTTGGCAGGAGCAGTGGACCCTATTTTACTTCCTTCTTCATCAGATGACGATAAATTCTGTAGAAAATAACATTATTTCATTATTTTTCAGCTACCCGAAACGGAATCTGAATGGAAAAATACTGCAACAGATTTTGAAAGAAAGTGGAATTTCAACCATTGCGTTGGTGCTTGCGATGGAAAACATGTCGCTATTGAGAAACCACCCGGAAGTGGATCCTTATTTTACAATTATAAGGGATTTCACAGTGTCGTTTTGTTTGCGGTTGTTAACGCT
Organism: Teleiodes luculella; assembly: GCA_948473455.1. Taxonomy (NCBI): domain Eukaryota; kingdom Metazoa; phylum Arthropoda; class Insecta; order Lepidoptera; family Gelechiidae; genus Teleiodes; species Teleiodes luculella. Next base: position 10,920,751 of record OX419606.1, read on the forward strand.
AACTACGAATTTATGTATATCCAAACTGGTACCAATGGATCTGTTCATGACGGAGCGATACTTAACTCAACAACGTTCTATAAAAAAATGATAGCAGATGATTTAAATTTACCGCCGCAGTCACCATTACCAAGAACCGACACTACTGTGCCTTATGTGTTTTTAGGTGACAGTGCATTTGCTTTAAATCGACATTTTATGAAGCCATTTCCATTTAAAAATATAAATAATGAGAAGCGAATATTTAACTACCGTTTGTCTCGTGCAAGAAGGGTTGTAGAGAACGCCTTCGGTATCTTAGCATCACGCTTTAGAGTACTTCGAAGGACACTCAATCTAAAACTTGATAATGTGGATTCAGTAATATTGGCATGTTGTGCTCTACACAACTTTCTCATAAAAACAACACCAACGTACATACCACATACATTTGTGGACAGAGAAAATACTAAAAAAGGCACATTTCGCAAAGGAGACTGGAGAAAAAATACTGACGGAATAACTCCATTGAAACACTTAAGTGATAGCCAGCGAAATAAAGATGGAAATGAAGTTCGAGACAAGTTCATGAAATATTTTAATGCGGAAGGCAGAGTATCTTTCCAAGATAAGATGGCAAATGTTGTACCCATGTAAAGTAGGTAGTAGGTACTCATAATTCCTATTGATTTGTTATTAAAGATATACTGTATAATGTAGGTTACCGTCTGCAATTTAATTATTTACTATTTAAATAAATAAATATGTTTTAAAATGTACAAAAATATGTTTATGATTAAACTACCTCATTTTCTAAGGAGTCTTTCATAGAACGACAAGATTCGGTGGTAGACCCCAAAAACGAGAAGGCATCAAAATACCACAATTTCGGTACATGTACTTCTTCCGTCCCTGCTCCCGTGTGTTTTGATCCCGTGACCTAAAAAAAATATAATAGGAACTTTATACTATATCCCTTTCGGCTCTCGGGTTTTGTCGAGAATGTAGTGCCGGCTTTAGAGTCCATTAATCTTTTTCGTGACGCAGCGTCAGTGTCGCTGCCGCTTGGTTCGAACGGCTACCGTACAGAAAGGACACACCCCCCGCGCTAAAATGAGTCCCCGCCCGATATAGCCCCCCACGCCCCGCACCCCGCGGGCGCCGCGGGACTATTGATATTCAGTTGTATTCAAAAAGCAGTAGGTTGTCAAAACGCGTTTGCACACACATAGATATTACACTTACTTTTTTTGCCTCTCTAAAATAGGTGGCCTTCATATTGTCAATTTTCTTTTTTATTGTTTTAATTGTTGCATCCGGGTCTATATTTTTATAAATTTCTAATAAAACTCGGTATCCATCGTATCTGACCGATTTATTTTTATAGTCCATGTGATTTTTGTTCCACAAGCAAGGCATATCTTTGTATATATCAATTATGTTAAGTAACACATCTTTTTCTTTTTGTGATGACATCTCGTAATTTATTATCACAGCACTAAATACATCCGCTCGCAATGAGCTCAGCGCGGCGACTGAGTGCGCGCACGCGCAGTAAGGGTGCTAAGTTACTTACTGTGATTACACCCGTCCTTAGTAAGGATGCTAACTTTCTTAGTAAGGATGCTAACTTGCTTAGTAAGGAAGTAAGAACGGTCGGGACCCGTCAATCTCCGATAAGTAGAATGCTAACTGCCTTACTGCAATTACACTTGTCCTTAGTAAGGATGCTAACTGAGTAAGTCTCCAACAAATTGTGTAGTATAATCGCGGCTTTACATTCGGAAGGAACTTCGGAAGGTTTACTAGTTATCTTATCATAGTTTTGCTGGATCCCTCTAGATGGCGTTAGGTTGGATAATTTCTCATTCACAGTGAAATTAAAATATTTAATGGTAGATGGCGTAATAGTAGCTGTAAATAAACGAAATGTGCTTTCGCTATTCAGTCAGTTGATATTCTGTTGCTTTTGTACTTTGTGTTTACCGGCTACCATTTTCTCACAAAAACAATGAGAATTCGTTAAAATGACTATCAAGATCAACAGTATTTTAAATAAGAAATGTATGGCAGATTGGAAACTAAATTGACGGGCAATAGGTCAAGCTTGTAGCTTGATTGCTTATCCCCACTCTTGAGTCACTCGGCCGAATGGCGCGCGGAGAGAGGTTGTGTTTCCTTCGCCTCGTGTCGTGTTTCTTGTGTCCTCGTCTATTGTCAATCTACATTTTTTCTCCAAGACAATGCCATAAAGTGAAGTGAATAATAACTTGCAGTTCATACCAAAAATGTGCCAATAAGCAGTGATAAGTGATTTTACCCTTCGTTTCTTAAAAAACAATAATATGGGTTCTAAAATCGAATACGTGGATTCTTCACATTTATACGCGACTAACTATGTCCGTAATTCGAAAGCTATTGGTGTGCTTTGGGCAATATTCACGATCTGCTACGCGATAATAAGCGTTGTTGCCTTTGTAACGCCTGAATGGATTGGAGATTTGGAGACTGAATATCCGAGGAAGTTTGGATTATGGCAAGTTTGCCGAGCAGATGAAGCTGTGGAGGACTGTAAAGGGAGGCTCGATGAGTTTATGTCAATAAACGGACTGGTTTTTAAGATTGCCACTGTGTTAGTGGGAATAGCGGTCGCGCTGGCCCTGTTTACTATTTGTGCAATGTTACTGTTCTTCTTTTGTCAATCAACTACAGTTTTCCACATCTGTGGATGGATGCAGTTGCTATCTGGTGAGTTCGAAGTTCACGTTGAAATAATGTAAATAAGTCAGACCGAAAGCTGCGAAGGTTTTTTCCATACTAACACTAAGGCACAAACTAAAAATAAAATTGGTCCCATCCATGGGAAGATCTATCTAACTCACTAACAGCAGCCTGTAATCTAAAAACTTGGAGATGATGATGCATTTTGATCGATTTTCATAAAAATTGATTCAGATAAGATACGTAAATAATTCAAAACTTCAACAACCGTTACCCAATCATTGTATACAGCAGATATTGTATTGGCGAGCGAAAGTTTATACAAAACTTGAACTGGCCTTGCGATGGTGATCGTAAAACAAGTCCACAACATAAATCTATAGCCATAACCACATTGTTATAGGCGTACGCCCGTACCTACACCTGCCTGCCTAGTTAGAGTACATCCGGCAGGTGAACCTTGTTAAAAGTATCTAGTATTTCTCTACAAAAGGTAGGTAGGTACTACATAAGAAAAATACCGTGAAGAGTACAAATTTCAATGCACCACAATTGTTACTATTGCACCACCGCTAGTTGCAGAGAGTGATAAAACAAATAAAAACATAGGTGTAAACAAAAACAACATAAATGAAATTCTTTACAAACAGATCAGATCGATTGTGACTCGCAACGTAACGTGAGTAACGGTGCTTTGTGGTTGAAAGGTCTTCATGAGCACGTTTACAAAATGATTGTTGCATCAGCAACTGCAAGCCTATTGTTAGATTACGGAGCCAAGACAAAATAAGATGTGCAAATTGAGGAAGTACTACCTACCAGAGAATTTTTTTCCCTGTAGTAAGACTATCTGTGCAGTGCAACCTTGATTTCATCTTTAATGGAACTGGATTTTGATACAGATCCAATCGACCTATTTTTTGTTCCAAATAACGTACTGTTAATTAAATTATTGTGACTACCAGGATTTATATACCTCGTAATCAAAGAACAATAAAATGTCAGCTTACAGACTAACTCGAAATCGATGAGTGACTAGAACCAGAAAGTAAGAATAATTTTGTAGGAAAGAAAACAATACGTAGGTAGTAAGTAGGTAATATAATATCTGCTAAGCAGAAAATGGGTCAGCCAGCAGCATTTAAAGGATTACCCCACCGTGCCAACAAATGTTACGTTTACTGAACACTGATCCAATAAGGCAAAGTAAGGTGTTATGCGAAACGCATTTGAACTGCAACTTGCTGATGTTTGGAATACACGTACCTTATAGGTATACAGATTATTTGTTTTAGTGTATCATGCGGGAAACCCGTTCAATATTGTTTACGAATTTAAACAAAAATGATGGGTTTAATAATAATAAAAAATCAGACATACAATAGATACAGCACAGCAATCCCAAGAAAATAAAGTTAAAAATAATTGTTGTAGAAACGATGAAATACGTGTTTCAAATGAGCAACGTAAATATTTTCGCCTTGACAGATCACATGAAAATGGTTAAAATGAAGCTGGGTATTTTAAAAAACTCTGTGCTTCATGGTCAGATGACAACGCTAATGGTGGTGAAACAATGGGCTTGCTTGATTGTCCCAGGATCGCGAAGTGGCGGAACTCGTGAGAAAGATGGAACCCACCACGCTCAAATAACAGTACTCACATAGAGACACGCACGATTAAGATATTTAGATCAGATAACTAAAATTCATGAGATATATAAGAAAAAATAGGTTCTATGAGTTCATATTATGTTACTAATAAAATATTTGCTTGCTTATCGTGTGGGTTTCGAAGTCCTCACTCCTCACAAACCCTAGTGTCAGAATTTATCGAGCCGCCTGGCTACTGGGATAGCTCTAGAAATATTTTTAGGATGCATCAATCAACCTTAAAGGCTATTTAGATAAATATGTCAATGCAGGTTTAGCTAACCTAAGGGGTAGCTGTTGTAAATAAACATGAATTTATAAGAGAAGAACCTTTTGAGCAGAATCTTGGGAGAAGCTTGACATTTAATAAGAAGGCATTCGAAGGTAGATGCCACAGACTGCAGGCAGTTAAATACGAAACCACAGACTTGGTAAATAACGAGCGATGCGAATTCCACACGAGTTGTGCAACAATTGCTGTCACGTTCGCAATATTTTTGTTTTAATCACTGATTAGATTTTCTATCGTTCTAGAAATATGCATACGTTTCATACACGCAGACAAAAAAAAATCTTTGAGGGTGTCCCATCAAGTCCCATGTTTTTTTTGTTTCTGGCACAATCGTCATCAAACATTTTTCCTTTGAATTTCTGCGTTATAAATTTAAATAGTTAGTTAAATAAATTATGTACGGACATTCACATGAATCTGACCTGATCCGAAATAGGCTCGCTGAGGTTTTAATTTTAATATTATTAGCATTAAGCTAGAACTTAAATAAAAACGTTAAGTACTTACTTTAACTCTAAAGTCAACTCGTATCACAAAGTGTAATAGGATGGTGGCAGCGCTTAAGCTTAGAAAAGATCAAAAACATGTAAAAGAGCCTAGATAAAATACACATAGGTGAAACCTTTCAATTTCCTAACACGATGACCTCATCGAGTTCAAACCGCTATGCGACCGGAAAAAACTCCGCCAGTGCAGTAATGAACCAGATTTGAGAACAGCACGCTAATTAGGAATAACAGACTATCTTTATTTACGCGTATCTTTCTCTAAGAATATGAAAAAAATGTTCATCTCGAGTTGCAAGGAATTTAGCTCAATACGGTACACATGTATAACAGTTACTTAGTTACATTGTATAAAAAACGAAATAAAATGTTTATTTTTTGTTTGTATACCATCTAGTACATTATATTATTTAATTTCTAAGATAATTTGTGCCAGTCATTTACTCTCTATCACAGGTTGGTACGAATTGGTGTAAAACATGCACTGCAACGCCGTAATATTAATATTTTTTATCACCTCGTTAAAGCATCAAAATGGCAAGTAATTCTTTACATAACATATTGAGCTGCAACTATACTGTCTTACTTAATAACTTCACAACTTACATGCGACACTTAACAAGCAATCGTCACTTTAAAAGAGACCATATATTTTAACTCTAATGTCCTCATAATAATGTTACAATACAAGTGCGTTATATAAACAAAGTAAAATTCGTGACATAATGTAATGGCAAAATATCTGATACGTGCCAAAGAAAGCAGTTTTTAACGGTCCATTACATACGTCATAAGCTCTTACTGGGAAATGCAATTTACTTTCTCCGTTAAAATGATATGAATACAAGTGATATGTTGTCAAATCAAAGTTTGTCACCTAATGGTATAGAAGAAAACGCCAGGAAAATTTAATTAAATAAAAGAAAGCTTTTCAACAGATCTTTAGCAACGCTTGTGTAACGCCATTAATAAACAAAATTAGAGCACTTTCACACCAACCCGAAATCGCTGCGGTCATTGGTACTAATGAACTCTTTACAAAAGTGAGCATTTTGTTATGGAAATAGATTAATGTTGCAATTATTTTAATAGCCCACGTTACGTCGTAGATTAGATGGTTGAATCTGCATAATAGTCTTCAAAACCGTAACTGGGTCAAAGTAACTTAAAAAGAACCAGTATTTTTATAAGTTAGATGTTAAACAACCTTTCAAAGATTTGATTGAAAAAGAAATTATAAAAAAATATATTATGGACGAATTGAGAAAACCTCCTCTTTTGAAGTCGGTTAAGAGAATAGTTAATGATTTTCCATAATTATAATACTCTGTGAATGTGTTCTGTGTGTCAAATTATACTTACCAAAATCTAAAGTCGGTTTTAGTGTAAAATTAAAGAAAAAGAAATATTTAGGTAGGTACCTACCTATAACCTAACCTAACCTACACCAAAATTAATAAACTTGTTTGACCAGTAACATTCATCGTGCCATTCGTGCCACATTTGAACACGCAATGCGATGACATCAAAACTTAATTTATTGTGGTTTTGCATCTTAGTCAAGAGTTTAAAAAAAATTTTTCGCCCGCCTGGCCCAAAACTGTTGTTCTTACCCTACTTTTATTTTGGTACTAGTGTCAGCCCGCGCCTACGCCCACATTATTTTTTTACTTTTCCGTGCACAGTTTCCCGTAGGAATGAGATATTTTTCCGTGGTAAAAAGTATGTAAGATGTTGACTGGGGATATAAGGCACCATGCAAAATTTCATTTAATTCAGTCCAGTAGTTTCGGAGATTATCCCGTACAATGTACTGAGCCATATTTAAATTACTATAGTTTTTTGAGTAACAAAAATTTTAAAAAAATCTGGAAATTATTATGTTCTACTTACGAGTATATCACTTTAGTCTACTTGGTTACACCCCCCTGTCCCGGTTTTTAGCTTTTTTTTTCTATGTAGGTAGGTACACAGCTTTTCCTCCTCTACAGTTTTGTTATATAGATGACGTACTCGTAATAGTGTTCTGCTGTGGGTATAATACCTATTATATCACCCTAAAATCGGCCATACAATAATATCTTAGGTAAAAGCCTGACCAAAGAAATAAAAAAAAAACATGTTCTGGGGGCACCACGTGTACCTATATGGGTTCGAAAATCGAAAACACATGAATTTTCCGAGGTTCGAATCCGCGAACTTCAGAATGGAAGTCAACGGCCCCAGCCATTTGGACACCGACGACACTTTGACACATGCGTAGGTCAATTTAAAAAAAAGCCTCTAAATAGGTACCTACTTATTGCAGTTTATTTAATGTACGTATTGATATTTTCTCCTGCAGTACGTGTGTGTGGTGAAGTCGTAAAAACTAGCTTTTCCTTGGAAAACCAGCCGTGTTGCCAACCAGCAGGAAGTAGCTGTGAACGACCTATTAGAAAGTGGTCAGACATTCTACCACTTAGTAGCTTAGCTAGGTAGTCTCATCTGGTATACTAAGTATTAAAATTTGCGGTGCCTATCTTGCCCATAGTCCTAATTTTTTTTGCTTTTCGGTATATAGCAATCATGGTCTGATAGGTACCTAATATGGTACAGACCAGACAAGTTTTACATGAAGTAGCCAGAATTGGAACTAAGGCCGCCTTATTGAAACATTAACTTTACTATAAAACTGTGGTGATTGACTATTTAGTACCTAGTTTAAGCGTGAAAACAATTCTGAAGACAGAACAAAAATTTTAGAGCTAGAAAAATAACGTAGGTGATTGATTACGCATGATAATTTGTAATATTAGTGCATTAAAAAATCTTCAAGTCTGGCTAAGTTTGTAAGTGATGTTATATTACAAATGAATAAATAAAGAAAGGCCCCCCACGAGGTAGACCGACGATCTGGTGAGGGTCGAGGGAAGCCGCTGGATGCGGCGGGCCAAGCAGGACCGAATACCGATCATTGTGGAGATCCTTGGGGAGGCCTTTGTCCAGATTTTTTTTTATTGACCTGTGCTTGTGTCGAAAAAGTACGACTAATCAAGCTTCACCGGACTTGAGTGGACGTCTTTCGGCTGAGATGATGATGATGATGAAATAAATAAAACAACGAGTCTAGGGGCGGCTCGAGCGAGCTTCGGCCGATAGCCTAGCACGAAGCGCGCTTTTCCCACAATCCACATCTCTCTGAACCAACGTGCTAGCAGTACAGAGCTCTCCTAAAGCGTTGGTTCAGAAAATATCGTGAAGAAACCGTCGCATCGCTCTGCATCTATAACGAATTAACTACATCACTACATAGTATAAAACAAAGTCGCTTTCTCTGTCCCTATGTCCCTATGTATGCTTAAATCTTTAAAACTTCGCAACGGATTTTGATGCGGTTTTTTTAATAGATAGAGTGATTCAAGAGGAAGGTTTATATGTATAATACATGCATAATATACTTAGCGATAACCTACAATAACCATATCCCGTGCGAAGCCGGGCCGGGTCGCTAATTGACTTGAGGAGGTCTCGCCTCAGTGCAGGGAAACTTTTTTTAAATCGACGTCACAATATTTCTTCGTTCTAGAGACGTCATAATTTTTCATTTATGTCAAATGGAACATTTTCTTTTGATGTAATAAAAATACAATTTAGACTTTAGAATTATTTTTTTGCGCTTTCAATTCAAATAATAAACAAAATCCATATTTGTATATCCAATAACCAAAAACATGGATGTGCTACCAACGTTCCCAGAAAAGGACAATTGTCCAAAAGTATGTAACGATATTGGAGCTTTCAAGAAATCTGACAAAAACCCTGAAGCCTTAGTTGAGGAGCTGAAGGCTTCCAAGGAAGATGCCGCAGACTTGGCCAGGGCTGCCGAAGATGCAGTAAAGGCTGGCCTGTCACCGCCAATGGAAGAACCTGACATCAGCTCAAGAAGTATCCAAGATGCTTTACTCTCTCAGGGAAAAACTTCTGGCGACTTTGAGTATTTGCCAGGTAATAACATGTTGGATTTCTCGATGATTATGATGATGATTTGTTCGCTTTTTAATTTAATATACTTGGCTGTGATTTATTGCAAGTTTAAGTAAAGTAAGGTTTGAAAGTCGGCGTGCTACTTGTGATGGAGAAAAGACAACAGAAGCATGTGGCACAATTTATATTATTAGTACTTATAACATAATTTTATAGATTAATTATATTAAGAACGTATTAGATGAAATGAGTAATAACATGCTGCAGATGTTTCTGTTAAAGGGGTCAGAAAATAGAAAGAGCAAAGACCCTAAAGACTAATAACAAAGTATTTGGCGCTTCCAGGACTGAAGCCAGGACCAGATGGCAAGGTGAACTGGACACCTCTTGCAGAAATGACTGGAACAAGGCCTACTGTAAACAAATATGCCTTAAGCCGATACTCCTTGGACGAATGGAGAGCTCATAATGAAAGGGTTCTGGACCCTTCAGTCATCACTAATTCTAACATCGTCGACTACAATGCTAAAACTGCAATGATGCAGGCTTTTGGAAATATTGATAAACAACAAAATGAAAATAATAAACGACTGAGACAAAAAGCTAGAGATATTTTTAGATGGAAGACAGAGGTCGAAAGAGCTGTGAAAACGATTACGGAAGAAGTAGAAATGTTGGAATTTGAAAGATCAAGACTAAAAGGTGCTTCTAGAACCCTAATGCTTCCAGAGGCAATATCAAAAGAATGTTTAGATTTACGAACTAATCGCGCTATTCCTGACTTAGTAGCAGATTTAGCTGAAATAGAATTGATTAAAGAAATGGATTTAGTCAAAGAAATAAGAGAAACATTCACTAAGACTCTTAAAAAGATAGAGGAGCAATTAGAAATTGACAAAGCAGCTAAACACCGGATTGAATATGATTGGTGCGACAAAACAATGGCGTATAATTGTGATTCCACAAACTTGGCACTAACCACAAAGTCTAATACCATACTGTTCAGACCTGGTGCTACAAGATTTGGTGAATTTTCAGCCCCTCTGGAATATTGGGAGTATTTTTGCAGAGAAAACGTTACAAACGTAGAGGCAGCGAGACAAAAGTCTGCTGATTTAAGGGGCAGCCTTGATGCTATTTTAGTTCAAGGCGGAAGAAAGTTGAGAATACAGGCTGACAGAACTGATATGGCACTAGCCGAGACTGTGGCTATAACTCAAGAATTACTGACGAAATACGAAAAGACACTATTGGATACGTTGCAAAGAATAGCCGATTTGGAAAAGCTGATAGAAGAACTTCACCAGTCAATTAGAAAAATGGATGCTGCTATGAAGCTGGCTCAAACAAGGTTGGACAATAGAAACAACTGGAGGCCACATGGGGAAAGTGTGAGGGATCAACCTCACTTGGGGCTGATTGAGGAGGTAAAGAAGATTCACGAAACCGTGACGTCACTGCGAGGCCAACTGAATAACGCGATGGAAGTGAGAAAGACTTTGATGGACAAAAGAATTGTTTTGGAGAAAGATATAGCTGCTAAGAGGAAGACATTGAACATTGATAGAGATAGGTGCGGTATGATTCGCTCGCACTTTCCCTCTGCTTCTGAACTTGCTGGATATTGAGATGTTTCTCTGGTTTTCTGTGATAATGGATTTTGGATATTTTCTGAAGTTGTTATTGTTTTGTTTATTAATCAATTCTGGATATATTGTGCTGATTTTGAATTAAATCTTTAGTGGTTGTTGCATGTTACCTTTTATGTTACACTTGTCCCTAGTCCACCAACAAACATAACGACCTCTAAGCGCATGGAATGCCAAACACCCCGGAACTTGCAAGGGGATCTATAAACACGCATTAAGATAAACGTTTCAAAAGCGTTGTTAATTATGTTTCCGTATAAAGTAGGTACGCCATTATTTGTGGATTCTCATTAAGCATGAGAACTCGGTATCAATGGCGTCGAGGTAACCTGTGTCGTCACGTCACGGCAGTTATTCAACTGCGCTCGAGTAGTTTTTTAAATTCATTAAATGCAATTCGTATTTTATGTTCATTTTGGTGTAGGCACAGAAGTATAAATTATAGTAGGTAGATATAGGTATCCCAAGAATGTTAGTTTCGCCAAAAACAGGAACGCTCAGGTAGCTGGGAAAGCCGCACTTCGTTTTGGGAAAGTCCATATTCTAAATTCCTACTTTGAGCTGCGGTAGTCCAATCTCTTTGACAACAGCCTTGCCGTTGCCAACTACCGTCCGACTTACCGTAGACTGTGCCGTAGATCACCTGTGATCCTTACAAACATCCTTGCCTACACGTTGCCTACATATCGACGGTCCCTACGTACAATCCCGTATGTGGTACATCAGTGATTTGTGTTTTTTGTTTCCGGAACGTTCAGGGCGTCATACACTTTGGTTTGGTTAAAGAAATAAGGTCTAAAACATCAAAATTCAACTCAAAATCCACACACGACAAAAGTCTTAACTACAAACTTCCTACGTAAAACAACGCTAATGGTATTTAAGATATTTTACGTCGAAAACTGAACCCTGTTCCTTTCTTTCCTCCTCCGTAACTGGCACTTACAATGATTGCGGTACAAATACTACTGTGCTGACTTTTAGTAACGGTTGTAATATATTTTGCTTCGTAAATGTCGAAACAATCATACAGAATCGTGTTTAAAAGGTTAAGCCTAATCAATATCTAAATATTATAACATATCAGCCTAAAAAAATATAAAAAGTGTAAAGAATAAAAACAAATCCGTGGACAAATCTATCGGAAATTTGCAACAGGGGTTTTTGTTTTGTAAAACTGACTTCACGTTTAATTTGTGAGGTGTTTTTTAATTCAACTGATATTCAAATTTGTGTTTTGGGCTAAATTTACTAAATTTTAAAGTATTCCGGCGTAATTTAACTAATGTGGTAGTTGTGTTATTTTACTTGGGATATTTGCATAAAAAACATCGCTAATTGGTAATTACGTCTTTATACATTGGAAAGGCGGACCATGGTTTTTTAGCAACTACCACTTACTACATTTTTCTATGGGAATGGTAGTATGATCTTGTGTGATATCATAACTAACAACGATATACTCGTACCTACTTAATTTTATGTTACAATTTTTTGTCAGCATTAGATTAAGCTTATAATCGGCATTCATTATTTCAGTAGAAAAACGTCCATTGCAGGACAAAGACCTACCTCAAAGATGCCCACAAAGATCCATCTTGTGCTGTCCGTATCCAGTGGCTTTACATTAACATAAGATTATTAGGTCCACTGTGATTTTAGGCCTAGGCAGACCTAAGCCTAGCATAGGCACGCTATACTTTCCAGTATTTGTCATCAATCATAAAACCTTTCTGTTTTAACGTCTTCTACATCCACTTTAGTTAGGAATCTTCGGGCTTTCTGAGGCCTCTTCTTTCTTTCTTGTTTGAGGATCGTTAGGAGAGGATCGTTAGATACTGCGGTATTTGAGACAAAAAGATACTGCGTAACTTTTCAAGCACTGCCAAAGCAGTCGAGTCAGGTGCAACGATTTGTTTTTTAAATCTAATTGTCCCAAGTATGCGTAAAGGTGTTCAGCTTCAAAAGCAAACTTTTCCATAGAGTGGATAAGTAATAACTACATAACTACAACCTGTCTTCTCTGTTTTTAACATCGTTAAAGGACCCTTTTGGGGACATCGAACATTGTGCCAAGGTCCTCTAAGTTTTCACCTATGTCGATAATACGTTGACGAATCAAAGGTTTCCTGTCCTGGTTAAATTACGTTCTATAATGCAGCCTGGAACATTTTTTAAAGAACAGTCTTTCTGTCTCTCACTTCGGTGCGTTAGCTTAGAGTTCTCATCTTTTAGACGATCTGACTGGTGGCGTTTTTTGTACAAACAGGTCAGTACAATACAACTAACATATCGTTAGTAGACTTGGCACCTTTCAACGGACTTGTCGGTATGAGATAGAAAGGAAGTCTATCGTTATACTCTTCATAACCTGCCGTAGCGTGTATCTGGTCCAATTTTACTGTAGCCGTTTCGAAAATTGACTTGTGTGAGGCTGAAAGTAATAAAACCTGCACGAGATAATTTGTAATGATTCTCGAGAACAGTTTATTACTTCAGTAATTCTTCAACAGGGTTTTATTCCTATATTTGAAGTATAACCTTTCACCATCAATTTAAACAGTTTCTGAAGAGCTATCAACATCGTTGCAGTGTTTTACCTGCCTTCGGAAGCTCAGTAGGTTATTCTGTCATCCCTCGATGGCTTGTAGTTTTTAATTGTTACAGAACTGTTCCAATTTCATACAGGCTAAAGTTCAGTATATCTTCTATATAGTGAAGGAAGAATAGCTCCTTTTGGATCAGTTGTAGCTAGGATACTGACTGACTTTTTTCATAGATTTCCTCAACTTCTTTCAAAAGGTTCGACGCTGCAGTTTTACCATTTGCGGTTTTTCCCATTAAACTAATCTTTGGGGAAATTATGGGCGATTTTTGCTCGCAATGGCCTTTTGCCAATCTATATGAAGGTACTTTTATGGTAATAGCCATCGGTAGAAGGATGAAGGAAGAAGAAAACACTTCTCTATCTTTCTTTCGTGAGCCTGAGAGTGAAATCAGAAATACTTTTCGTTCCATTCGTGCGACGAGTGGTCTCAGAGATGTTTGATCCTGCTATATGGAAAGTTTTCACGAACCGATCAGTCCAATAATGTACATATTTGCAGTCTACTAGGCATTCAAATAGGTTTCGGTAGTTTGAACTGGAATTTTTAAGAGTTCTCATTTCGGCAATAGGCAAAGCGTAGACTTCTTTAAGCAAGATTTCTCAAAATACTCACTAAAATAATTTACTCTTCAAACGTGTTTAGCTAAAAAAAAACATTGTTTGGTCTGACAAAGATAATTCCATCTATTTCTTTGCCTGCAATTGCTCAAGAAAGCATTATGAGTGTACCACAGATGAAGAAATTACTGTGTTGAAAACGATAAAATGCCGTATGTGTCCGATACTTCCCACGAACAAATTCTTTAATGGCAGTTGCAACTTTGGTCATCTTTAAGACCTCGTCGTAAAAGTACGTAAGTGCTACTTAAGCTATTATTAGTTGAAATTCTTCCCACGTACAAATAAGTATGTGATAAATAATATAGAAATATACAAGATTATGGGGTTTTTTACTGTTAGTCTGCTAACTGACATCAAATAAAACCTTGGTACCAAATTTCATTAAAATGTCAATGATAGAACTCGAAATAAACAAATTTGAAACTTCAAACCGCTCTCCTCTAAAATTTGACTTTTTCAGTTACGGTATTGTACGTAGGGACCGTCGATATTATGTCACGTCTTTTTTCTTTTTTTTTTTCTTTTTTGTTGCACTAGCATTTAGCTATTTTAGCTTAGTGCCAGTGTCAAGTAAAAGGTAGGGAAACAAATCACGTTATGTCACGTTGTCACTTCATTTCCTACTGTCAATAATTTGTCTTGACAAATTGTCAATTACAAGTGATGTTATAGAAAGCCATTTTTTATAATTATTTAGTTTTAGTTAGTATCTTAGTAAGTCCGGTGTTTTCGGCAAAAAAATACTAAAATTTCCAGTTAAGATGGCGGGCTTGCCGGATATGCCCCCGCTTCCGGGCTCCAGCAAATATGACTGTCCTTATATCTGCCCAGTAAATGCACACGAAATCAAGGAAAAAGAATACAAAGAAGCTGGTTCTTTACGAAGTGAAGTTAACCCAGCAGCGAAACCATATGTCCCGGGCTCCATCAAACCTCCAGTGCCAACATGGTTTCAGGCCGGAGCACCGCCACCTTACCTTCCACAAGCTACTGATAGTACAAGCGGCGATTATCTCACAATGGGGCCAATAGACCCCTGGGCTCCCGGACACATGGACTGGTCTCCAAATGCGGGTATGACCGGCGTCAGACCAGTCGTTGACAAATACTCCATTACCAGGTATTCTACAGGCGAATGGAGACAACACAATCAATTCATGTTGGCAGCACACACCACCGAAAGAGGAAGGGTTTTAAATGTAGAATGCCGTAAGGAAATGGACAAAGCCTTTAAAGATGTCAAAGCCAAAGCTGATCATACAAACAGCATGTTGGATAAGAGGATTAAAGATCTGTCGTATTGGAAGAAACAGGTTGAAATATGTCAAGGAAAAATGAGTGATGAGTTAGAAGCACTTGAAGTTGATCGAGCTCGTCTAAAAACTGCAAGTCGAATACTTATGCTGCCAGAGGCTATATCACGCGAATGTCTCGAACTTAGAACTCACAGATATGAACCAGATTTAGTAAGAGATAATGCTGAACAGGAACTTATACGGGAAGTAGCACTTGTTGGAGAAATAAGGCGAATCTTCCAAGTCACACTGATGAAAGTTGAAAAACAGTTACTAGAAGATCGATTTGCAAAAGCAGCTATAGAGTTAGATTGGGGTGACAAAATGGTTGCTCTAAGGGAGGATAAATTAAACCGGCAAATGACCATTGAATCGTCACACATTCTGCAGCATCCAGGCGTCAACCGATGGACAGAAAACGCAAGTAGTTTAGAGTATTGGCTGCATTTTTGCGCAGAAAGCATTAAAAACACGGACGAAGTTAGAAAAAGGTCTGAAGATCTGCGATCAGACTTAATGACGGCAGTTGTAAAAGGAGGTATGGACATGAAAGTTCAGTGCGACCGAACTAACATGGCTCTTGCTGAAACTGTGTCAGCCACAGAGGGATTATGCTCGAAACTGGAAGACACTCTGAGAGACAATTTGCAGAAGATCGCTGACATAGAAATCCTTTTAGATTACTTAAAGGATTCTTTAAGAAAATTAGACCTGAAATCTAAACTATGTATGACTAGATTGCAAAGCAGGAACTACGTCCGTCCTAACGTGGAGAACTGCAGAGACGAAGCTCAGTATGCTTTGATGGACGAGATAAAGTTCACAAGGGAAACCGCAGACCAGTTCAAAGACAGAGTCAGACAAGCGGATTTGGTTAGAGCACAGCTGATGAAGTTTAGAGGTGACTTGGAGAAGGAGATTGCTTCCAAGAGGAAATGTTTGAATATAGACAGGGATAGGCTATCGGCGATCAGGGCCCACATGCCTTCAGCTGAAACTTTTGCAAACGTTATAGCAGATTAATAAGAACTGAACGAAAACTTAAGGAAATTGTTCTTAATATTATTTTATTAAATCGTACTTGTAGCTGTGATACAAAACGTTTTTCTTTATTTATAGGATTGAAGTCTGGCTGAATCTTTGCCTAACTGTATAAGCAAAACTTTTCGTAAATATAAATTACTATTTCGACAATCATAAAAAGAACGGACATACGTAGAGTCTAGGGTCCGAGGTTACCTGTGTAAATAGGATGTCATGTTGTATCAGGAATTCCTCAAAATTCTGCTATAAGTGACATAAGGTACTCTCAAACTTTATCAGTTTTATCATAAAAGAAAAAAACACGTTTTAAATATTACATAGTAGCCTATTATGCACAAGTTTTATAACTAACAATACTGATGTAGCAACAGATATCTTCCGTCTCAACATTAATGTGAAGTGGAGCGAATTAATATCATCCATCTACATAACCCAAGGTTGTATAACCACAAATTATAAATATTACGTAGAAATTGTAATTTCATAGTTGTAGAAATCTAGTATGTAGGTACTAGAAAATTGTTATTGCGGAAAGTGAATTTGGTAGTCATTTCATTACTTTGATATACATTTCATTACTATAATAGATCGTTAAATGGTAAATATTTAAACTCGTTGAAAGCCCATTATATGTCCCCATCGAGGGGCTCGTGCCTACCCTGATTGTTGGCCCAGTGCGGATTGATCAAGGAGGTGGAAAAAGCGCACTTGGTTGGGTTGTATTGGTCAACTTCACACACAACCTTTGAATTTCTACGCAGATAATGTGCAGGTTATTCCGTAGGTAGCGGTAGGCGTGAATTTCAAAGTCGAATGTCCAACCGTATATGCTGGCTTCTGTACATTATGAATTCAAAAATCTAAAGCACATTGGCACGTGCCGAGTCTTTACGAGAGACGCTTACAATATAATTAAAAGGTTTTTTTATTGATCTACGCTTGTGTCGAAAAAGTACAGTGAGTACCTTACCTACGTACGATCAAGCAATCAAGCACAAATTACGTATAGCGGCTTGCCGGGGGGTTCCCTACTTAGTTTCGAAAGGCACTGATTCGATTTTTATTTTATCGAACACCATGTTATGAATCTTCTCTTGACCCCTTGCCGGCGGAGCGGAAGGCTCTACTCCGAAATTAAGATTCTACTCCAAATAATAATACTACACTTTAATTTTACTACAGCCTATTATTTCTACCCGTTCTACGGAGCTGACTCAGTCCGAGTGGGGTATCTAATAGATAGTACAGGCACCTTTGTCACAATGAAAATAAGTCATAAATTCGAAATGGTCACTTTCTCAGTTTGTACGACAGGTACGACAGACTTTAAGTCACCACAAGGAGAAAGTGATACTAAAACGTCACTGATCGCCAAGAAACCTAAGTATTGTCACAGAATATATAATAGTCTGTGATGATAATAGTACTAGGTAGTATTGTCTAAATTTTTTTAGACAACATTAAATGGTGATTAAATGCTTAGATTTATTTAGTAAATACCTACTGGAGATGGACTAAACGTAAATAAAATACTGTTTAGTGTGGGTTTTTTAATTCTTTAGCAAGAACTGAATGACTTTTATTTTAATCGCAAGTTTTTTGTTTAGTAAGATGAAATATCGATACCAAAGGTTCTATTCAAAGTTAAAAAAAAATCAAATTTTGGGTCTCGGAAGTATTCTCGCTATGAAAGTAAAGGTGGTAAAACTTTTTACCATACATTAAAGTAGGCAATACTTTTTTTTTTTTTGCTTATGGCACTAGTTAACTTTGTGCCAGTGTCGATAGGCAATACTTTTGCTAGTTGTCAACGGTGTCAACTGTCAATATTTTTCCCGCGCATAGCTACGTTCACAGAGTAGGGTACAAAATAGATACCTACAATACTTATTTTATTACGAAATATCTATGTTAGTTTTTTTATTATTTTTGCCCAGCGATGGGGGCACAGCTTGGTATAGTATAGATAGACACATTGATTCAGCTAGCCCCTTTTAGTAGCACGCATGATGTTCAAAATTATTTTCAAAAAATTATACTAAAAGCATCTTGCATTAATGTTGTAAATGCAGGGGGCGTTTTTTAAGAGAGCAATCGTGAAAATAATGGTGTTATTTTTTATTCACATTATTATGTCCCCATCGAGGTATACATAATAATATGAGCCCAGTCTACTAGTTTAGATAGAATAAAAATAATTGCGACGCATGTATGTTTGCTAACAATTGCTTCATTGAAAAATACTCGTCACACTCATGACAATCTTAATCACGTAAAGATATACATGTATACAGGATGTAGTGACAGCTTAGCAAATACTAAAACAATTCGCTCAGTCAATGGTTTTGAGCAAGTTTCATAAAGAAATATATCTCGGAAACGAAAAAAAAAATCTACTTGTATTTTTTTATAATTTTTAAAATAAATTTCTTTAGGATGCTCGCTCAAAACGTAACCATTGACTGAGCATGTTTTTCTGAGTATTTACTAAGCTGTCACTTATACATTGTATATTTTTAGACGGTTCATAAATTAACATAGTCGCTTGGTAATGATAGCGATTGCGTATAGTTGTAAAAGTTAATTGTGCGAGAGAGTTGCAGAATCGTAACAATTAAACGGAATGCGCCCCTTGACTCATTAATTTGATAAAATATGCTCATTAAGTCATGAATGTGCTTATTAAGTCACGCTGCAGAGGATTTTGTGGGAAATATTTAAGTTACTTGTAAAGGTATGAGGAGAAATTAATGTTGTGTTTGTTTTTCGAAGCATTTGCGGGTGTTTGCGGTAAGACTTTCATTTGCTTTGTATGGGGCCTTTCATGGCTTTGACCGTTCACTTTACTCACGGTATTAATAGTTCTCTACATTTTATATTCACGTTGAGTACCTACCTACACATATAATTTAAAAAAATAAGTGTTTTGTATGTCTTGATCCGATGTGTAAAATCACTTAAGTCGTATTACATGTTTTTAAGTTTAAAAAGTATATTTATTTCTTATTTATGAATCACCAGCTGTCCGCCCGCGGCTACACCCGCGTTGTTTTTTTATTTATCCTTGCAGGTTCGGAACGTGAGGTTCCCGTAGGAATGAGATATTTTCCCGTGGTAAAAACTATCTAAGATGTTGACCAAGGATATAAGGTACTACCATGCAAAATTTCATTCAAATCGGTCTAGCAGTTTCGGAGATTAGCACGTAGAAACAGACAGAGAAACAAAAAAAATAAAAAAATCTGGATATGTTCTATATCACTTCTTACATCTCCCTGACTCGGTTTTTAGCATTTTTCTTCTATGTACCTACAGATTTTCGGCCTCTACAGTTATTATATTGATAGTTCTTTAATTCTTCATCTGCAAGAGTCAATAGATTAAACATTAATTATAATTGGTTATCAGTAGGTAGGTATATAACTATGTATAAATCATCAAATCAGATCAACTTACACAATAGGTGCAGATTCTGCAACTTTTCGATCAAGATTGCAATCGGATTCCATGGAACCGTGTTACAATCCTTGAAATACAAACAATGGTCGTATAATATAACACGTTACTTTGCTGCTAGAATAATGTCGAGTTTCTCATCGGAGTAGATAGCGTGCGCAATGGATGACGATAAATAATTGAACCCACCCAATATAAACTTCTTAAGACACGTCGTAAAATACCTACAGGAAGATATTCAAAATTTGTTCCACATACAATTTTTGTTCTGAACCCAGTAAGATTTGTACGATAATTTTATTATTATTATTATTTATTGACATATTCGAGTAAATAGTTGTTTATTTATTTTGTCTATTTATTTATTTTCTTAGTACTTATTATATTAATATGCTTTGTTCTATTTTGATTTAATTACATCAATATCACTGTAGCCGTCCGTGATGTAACTGAAAGGACTCACGGAAGACCAGCGCTGGAGCCTAACGAGGCTGCGGCTTTCGCTGAGGGAGGCCCTTTTTGTGTGGTGTCGCAGCACATACGGATTATGTTACCAATAATTCATAATATATGTACTGTAAACATTGTTTTCGTACCATGTAATTTTTTGTTTTTCTTACTTGTTAACTTTTATATTTTCTGTTGTGTTGTGATGTCCCGCAAATAAATGTTTCTTATTCTTATTCTTATTCTTATAATTATATTTTAACCCACAGCCATGTAGACATTAGTTAGGGCAAAAGTAATCTAGCTATTATGCCTAGTTAAAGCCCGGCCATGAAAATGTTGCAATAAACATAAAATTATTTATTTACATGTGGCGCCTCCAGACCAGATTTTTTTATTTTTCTGGTTAACCTTTACATTTTATTACTATACTATTGCATCTCTTTGTTCATAAATACACAAAATGAATATTGACAAACGTTATCGTAATATTCCTTGTTTGATGAGAAACCCAATCAAAAGCGCGTCCGGTAAAATCACAATTTGCGAAAACTGTCGTAATAATCTGTAAGAAAATTTGTAAAACAAATCGATTTGTGCATCGATTCGGAAAGCAAAGTGAAGTTGATTTCTCAGTTGTGTCAGTTTCCCCTATTAGTCGGCAAAACGAAGAGAAATTCAAATTATTAAAGCTTTCTTTGACTGTCCGAGCGTGAATCGGAATAGAAATACTGACTGAGTTAATTTTATGGAAAAAGTCTTGCCCATTTCATATTTTATAATTTTTACTTTGCTATAGGTAATTTAGCACAGTACTAGTCAGAGTATTTTATTTAATTAAAAAACTTTTTATATTGTTCTAAGTTAGGGCGATTACGCACCAGCACCACGCCCGGTTCCGTTCCGAATCCGAGAACGTCCAAACAAACTGTCTCGGACGGGAAAAAAATTACGACTTTCTCATAATCGGACGGTAGTACGTAATCGCTCTTCTTCAAACAGAACACCTGAACTTTTTAAACTTTACACCTTTGTTTGACTAAAAATGAGTTCACTAAACCTTTTAGAAATCGTGGTTAGTCGGATGTGCAATGTTGCAATTAATTCAACTGACAAAACGGATATTGCCAAAAAAATTTAATAACTTTTGCTTTTTCTGTTCATCCTGCCTGTCTAAATGTACGAATATTGTCGGGAACTCCTTTTCAAAGTTTTTTTCAGAATAGTAGATAGATTCCTAACTAATAGCGCGAAGGTGGAGATGCAATTCGCATTTAGAACCTATTTCTAGTTTCTTAGCGCTTGAAATCGAATTACAAAAATATTATATTAATGTTTAATCATTTTGTTACAGCCGTGTGTATGGTGGCTGGGGTGGCTGTCTACCCTGCAGGCTGGAGTGAAACTGCGGTACAAGAGACATGCGGCCCTACTGCCGACCAGTACAATATAGGTTTGTCTTTATACAACTTAATATTATGTACTTCATTCACTACATTCCCCCGCAAGTCCGGTGAAGCTTGATCCGTCGTACTTTTTCGACTCAAGTATAGGCCAATTATTATTAAAAAAAATACATACTGTTAATCTAGGTGTTATCTTCTATTGAGAATTCAATCCTTGGCTGAAACATGGAGGAATAATATTAATAATGATTTTATCCTATACCAGACTTCTTATAAACTCAAGCTCTCCCTGCCTATTATATCTCTTAATTTACAAACAGTTTACCTGATCATTAAATTCACCCTGATTTAGGGTAGGCTCGAGCCACTCAGTAGGGACATAATATTGGCTATTAACGATTGGTTATTTATTACACTTTAAAGCCCGAACATAGAAATAAAAAACCTCGCCATGTTGCTGAATTTTAATGCAACTATGTAATTTAATAATGGGAATTGTTACCATAAACATAAAAATATACACGTGGCGCCACCAGAGCAGGTTTTTTATTTCTCTGGTCAGGCTTTACTAATTTGCCTTCAGTAGTAGTTCAAGTATCTCCACTGCACGGGGAACCCGCCAAAATAAGAGAAAAAATCTGGGAAGAGAGATACCCCACATGTCCACCCATCCCTTTATCTGAGTCCCTACCGCCAGGACATAACCGGCCATGGCCGACATACATACATACATAAACTCACGCCTCCTTCCCGGAGGGGTAGGCAGAGACCACTTCCTTCCACTTGCTACGATCCAAACATACTTCTTTCGCTTCATCCACACTCATTAATCTCCTCATACATGCTCGTCGGTTTAGAGTACTCTTGACCCGACCTTTTTTCAGAACGTCCCCGATTTGGTTTTGGAACGTTCGTCTTGGTCTTCCCCTTCCAACGCTTCCTTCCACTCTCGCCTTACAAATCTGTTTAGTCAATCTCTCTTCACTCATTCTCTCAACGTGACCAAACCAATTTAGCATCCCTTTCTCAATTCTCGTCACAACATCTTCTTTTACTCCACATTTCTCCCTTATCACACTGTTCCTAATCCGACATGGCCGACATGGAAGTCTTTAAACAGACTCCGAACCCAAGTCGGCCGAAGCAGGGAGAAACTGTGTCGGTGGGGTTACAGATCTGAGATGGCTTGCCTGTGTGGTGTCTCTCCCCAGACCATGGCACACCTAATGGCCTGCCCAGCGTGCCCTGCTACCTGCACGCTCGAGGATCTCTACGCCGCCACAGACAACGCTATATCTGTGGCGGAGTACTGGTCCTCGCAAATTTAATCACTGAGTCGACTTGCAAAGAAGAAGAAGAATTTGCCTTCATAGTTCCTAGTCTTAGCAACTTTGTTGATCCAATCCCGTCTATATTCCAGGCCGCTGCCACGTGCGCTGGGCGTACTTGCTCGCCGTGATCGGGTGTCTGGACGGCATCGTGCTTGCAGCCCTCGCCTTCATCCTCGCGACCCGCCACGTCAGACTTCAACCTGACAGCGGGTATCCGCCACCTTCATTGTACAAAGGTAACTTCACAAGACTTATGAGACTACTTATTTTTACAGACTTACCGCTATTATTTTGGGTCCCAAATTCCCAATGTAATAGTGACAGCAGAAGCTTAAAATCATCAGGCACTTAGGATCCGAAAAATGCTGTGTGCACGCACTATATAGTATTTCAAGTTTGCACGCTGCATCTTATCTTACGGATCGGATCCTATTATACTTTTTTCCTCCTATGTCTAATAATAAGAGAACAGACTTTTTGGGTAAGAGACACTTATTTTGAACCTCACTTTTCATGTGTTTGATTTACTTTTAGATGAAGTTTAGTCATCAGACTTGACTGCATTTTTCATTAATGTACGAATTGATAACGCGATCAAAAAAAATCACTTGAACTATCAATTAAGCGCTACTTACATCCTACTGAATGAAACGTTTGTCTTCAAAGGTTAATAGCCTCGTAGCCAAATTGACTCTTTCATTTCATAATTAAATGATGTAATAAGAGGCACATGAACAACCAAGAGCAAGCATTGCTTTCCACCCTGATTCGTACGCAGTCATACGACACGGCCCGTGCGCAACAAAAGTGAATGTTGTTATGAACTTAAACATGACACATTTGAGTTTATTGTGTGTCACTTATGTTGATTTGATTTCGAACAGTGCAGGCAGCGTCGAAAGCCGAGTCATACATATTTTATATAACAGTTTTGGTAATCAATTCAATATAGTCGCCGAATTATAATTTTGCAGTCCAGTTTAATGAATTTGTAGAATTTCTTATTTTTAGTAGTCTATTTAATATCATCCAAACAAACAAATTCTATTTTGTAAAATGGTACACAAAGTAGGTACCATTTCAGTCAAAAATGTAAACAGCATTTTACGATCAATTATTATCTTTCAGTAACACAGGGTACTGTTGTAGGACCAGTATTATTCTTAACCTATACCTATGACACAAACATATATTACGGTATTTACTAGTGAAGAAGTAAGAAGTTAATAATTTTACTTTTACCTTTATTACTGTCTACGTTCCTTTAAGTCTGTCCGATACGGCCTGTTAGCGATAAAAGTAAACGTGATCATGGCACATTCGAAAAACATTAGCGTGTTGCGATCGTGTCTGCTAAAGTTATAGCGAACTTAAATGGTGTCGTGCTTTGAATAATTTGTTCGAAGGTAACGGTAACACCAAATGTCAACATGTTTGTATGGTTAGCTTCGCATACCTACAAAACCAGTCTTTATCTGTGAGAAATAGAGTAAAAGTTTAGGATAGGTATATTGATTATTCAGCCCGAAATTTATTTTTATTTTACTACCGAATGTCCACAGACGTCTAATAAAAGTTTATTCATTAATTGTAAACATTGCTTTGAGAGAAGGATAATAATAATATAACTTGCTAGAAATTTTAAATTTGATGCGATTATGATTGATGATAATGATCACCATAGAAAATGAATTTATAATTTGACATTCACCCGATTTAAAACCACTATCGATAATAACGACCCGTGCTCAATATCGAAGCCGGTATCGGCATCCGTGTCTTGTCTTGTCTCGTCATTCCACTAACGCGAAACAGTCGCGATCATGAATAATGCTAACGGACGCGTGACACACTTACTATACTACACGGTTTGAGCTTGAGTATGCGTGGGGCTCCGATCTCAAGACATTCTTTAAATTAGCGAGTTGGTTCATTAAATCCAGCGCATGGTTCATTTTAGTTCAGTCAGTCGTTGATCTTACAACAGTAACTCGAATCGAACCAACCAAACATGCGATTAAAAAGAAGATTGACCATTCAATAATATGACTCTATTTAATCATATTGATTGCCACAATGATAATTTGTTATTTGTGAAAAAATACAAATGAATTAGAAAATAATCTAGAATCAATTTACTATAGAAGTAAGTACCTACTGAAGAGGATTCTGATGCTTAAATGAAATAAAATAAAAGGATAGTTCATTATGATCCTAGTAATATTAAATTTGAAGATGATGGTTTATGAAAACAGACAATCATATTATTCTGCGGAAAGATGATCTCGCGATGTTCGTGATATTATGCGAGACTCGCGGAAGAAACGTTTTTGTTGTGATTAAACATAGCATAAATAATAACATAACAGTCGTGTTTGCAACGCGGTAATTTGTAATCATTACTGACATTATGAGGCGTCCGCTTAGAAAGCGTTTAGCAAACAATTAATGATTTTCTTCAATGTTCTTTAGAGGTTTTTGTTATTTTTTTCAGAGTCTTAAAAGTTTTATCAGTTTTACCACGTTTTACTCAGTGAACGATTTCTTCCTCTGTGAGGTCATCAGAACTTTAGAAACATTAGGTAATTGCTTGTTGAAGGTCAGAATTGAGTACTACCTACAACTATCTGGTTTGGTACCTGTACCTATACAACATTTACTACATTACAGCTGAGTTTTTATTTTTTATTTTTTTGTAACTCCACTGGAATCGCAACTCCAACTCCAACCCCGGTGAAATTACCTACGGGTCAAAAAAGGAAAAATAAAAGAAAGCGACTTATTCTGAAAATCTTCGCACGTTTCGGTGTCAAACAATGTTAACGTTCTCTTTTCCGACATTCCAGGTGAGGTGAACAACGCATACGTCACCGACGCCGCCTCAGTATCCGGCTCGCGCAAGTCCCTCGCCCTCCAACCAGTCCTCATAATGCATCCTCATGCTCCCATGGACATGGATACTTACTCGCACTACTCCGGCAGAACTGGCCGCTCGAAGCACGGCATCTACGCGAACACAATGCACAACTACCAGCTGTAGAAGTTCGAGGAGTTTGTAACAGATGGCGCTGTTAAGGGGGTTTTGTTTTAAGTTAACATTTTTACGAGCTCTTTCTACATGCGAAAAACTGTAATTAATTAATGTAGCAAAAGAATAGTGTAATTAATTTTCCCTGAATTAATAACAATTTTGTTAAAATCATTGTAACATAAGAAAAATATTTTGTATGATCGTAATATTGCGTAAGTTTAAGATATAAATTTGGTGTAGTAATAGAAATGTAAATACATTTAAGTTCTATAGATCATAAATAATTTTGCCGTCCAAATGTATTTTACTTCCTATTTTTAACTAATGTAAAACTTAGATCATAATTTTCAATATAAAAGCGAACAACGAATTTTAATTATACAAAAACAACGATTAACAAAGCAGTATGGAATTGTGCCTTGAATATTATATACTTTTGTTGTATTTCAATTAAATTTAGAAAATAAATTAGTACTACTTTATTAATTGTGCTTTTATTTATTATTCATTCTGAATCACACATTACTCTGTGTTTTTTACAAACGTTCGAAATTCAAAATAATGATAGTTAGTTTTTTCTCCGATTCTTGTCATCAGGAGACGGGCAATAGAACTGAGTCAAACAACCATGAATGGTATAAAACGAATTAAACTCGAATAACTAAAATCACCTAAAATAGAGGGAAGAAAATTATAAAAAAAAGATTTGTATTGTATTGCATAAGGGTAAAAAAACAAAGTAAGTAGATACATAGGCAAAGGTCATTCTTTATTCATCTCCCACAAAGTGGTTTCGGTAAACCCGTGATTCTCCAAACGACTTTCTTCAGGCAGTTTGTATGTGGCCAGTTTGGTGATGTGTTGCCTTCTCCGTTCCGTCAAACCATGCCTGCCTGGGTCACCTATGAGTACCTGGGAAAAACAAAATATGTAAGTAAGATAAGAGAAGTTTGTGACCGTCAACCTTTAAAGATCCTTGTTTGGCCACGTTCGTTAGATCTATAGAACATTCTTAAATTTTCGAGATTGTCAACTACACGATTATAAATCAACCCAAGAAGGGCAGGAAAGAAAATGAAATTACCACAACACTGATTGAGGAATCTTAATTCAAGACGAAACTCTTCAGTCTATAGGTAGCTACCTTCTATTAGTGTGGAGTGGAGCATGGGTGATGAGGAGCATGGGTACCTACACAAATGTATGGCCTAATCGAAAACGCTCAGCAAGACTATAGCGTCAAAGAGAAAACCTGTCCTCGAGTGGCGGGCGACCGCGTATCAGAAGATGCAGGATGGGCAGGGCAGGCCATTGCAAAGTGGAAACGGCGGAATAGAGATTTTAGGACGCGGGCAGCACAAGAAAGATGAAAAGCGAACTAATCAAATAAGCTTTAGAAAATAGTGTAGGTAAGTACCTATAAGGCAGTTAACTAGACTAGATTAAAGTACTTATCTACTTACATGTTTTCCACTTGTAGTTAAATTTCTTAACCAATCAAACAAGTAATTCGCAAATTCTTCGTCATAGAACATATCACCAATCAAAACTGTATCGAATTCTTGCAGTTCTTTTCCTATGAAGTTATCCATACTCGTTTCAATATTATGAATTTCATTCATTTCTGCGTTTATTTTGCTCGCTGTAACTGCGTCTGAAATGTGTTAGGTAATTTCAACCTTACCGTCAGTAGGGGATGTAGCTCAGTGGTAGAGCGTTCGCTTTGCATGTGAAAGGCCCCGGGTTCGATCCCCGGCATCTCCAAACTTTTGCTTTTACTATTTGTGAAGCCTCTTTTCAAAACTACACTGTATGTATGGGGTTAAAAACCAGAAAGGGAAGTAATACCACAGAATAAAAATATAGTATATGTACTCACAAGGGTCAATATCATTTGCTAAAACAAATTTTGCTTTCGATTTTGCAGCTGCTATCGCTTCAGCTCCGCAACCACAACCAATGTCTATGATACGTTTATTATGTACAACATCACTGTTATCTAAAATATACCTGAAACAAAATATTACTACATAAATATAATAAAAATAAAATAATTACAAACTTCATAATAATAAACTTGTTGTAAATGCTCAAAACGTAGCGTGCTCTTATTAGTGACACCTATGAACGAGTAGCAAAACTAACTAGAAATACCTTAAACAATGTATTTGTCATATACGACACTAGATGGTGTACATTGTTGCCATCTGTTGTCAATTGTAAGAACTGTTGTTGTTTAATAGTTTAACTAGATGGCGGTAGACAATATCACTGTTCGAGAAACTATTTATTAGCACTTTATTAGCTCCTTCTCGCTAACTTATTTACGTTTAATTTTATTTCAATCAGTTCATTGTTATAATTTTCACAAATTAGCAGACAAAGTATTTCAGCGGTATTCTCAATAACGAAGGCCACACGTGCGCGGCACGGACTGGTTTACGTTAGGCGTACATTCATTTTGAAACACATTTAGTGAAATCTTTGACCAAAGTTTTAAAAAGATTAATAAAAAGATAAATTGAAGTAAAACTAATAAAATTAATTGGATCACTAAAGGAATTAAAGTGTCTAGCAAGTTTAAACGAGTGTTATGTACTGCAAATAAAGAACACACACATCCATCTATATTTGAATACAAAAAAGTGTTGAGATGTGCAAGGTCGTTAACAATACAATCAGAAATAGAACAAGTTAATAACTCATCGAAAGGCATATGGCAGGTAGTTAATAGGCTTACCAAAAAACAAATAGGCGATAAGAATAATAACTTAAGTTTGAAAATAAATGACAAAGTTACTCATAGCGAAAGCTCATTAATCGAAATTGCTGACATTTTTAGTGAAAACTTTGATCGGGGTAGCAATAACACACAGTCGTTCTAAAACAAAACTTCTATTGGCATACTTCAATACTGCACAAGAGTGCTAAACGTGTCGACAAGCCCATGGATTGTAGACTGACTGACGCTAATGAAATTAGGAAAATTGTTGCAGGGATGAAGGCTAAAAAATCATCTGGACATGATGATATTCCTATCACAGTTATTAAAGAAAATAATGATCTTTTAGCTGAACCTCTTGCTTACTTGTTTAATTTATGTCTGCAGCAGGGTATCTATCCTGAGCAATTAAAATTAGCTAAAATAATACCTATTTTAAAAAAAGGAGAAACAACAGACCCAAATAACTATAGGCCCATTTCACTTTTACCGACTCTTTCAAAAATATTTGAAAAAATCTTAAATAAAACATCGTATAGTTTCACATTTACATCTCAACAAAGTATACTTCATACAAGACAATTTGGTTTCAGAATGGTGTTGGAACCACAGATGCTATTGACACTCTTATTTTATGTTTGCTTACTCAAATGTATTATTGTTGGGGAAATAAATACTTTATTATTATTATTATTATTATTACTCTTATGAGTGATGTAATAGGAGCACTTCATCAAAAATCTTCATGGATCAATCCATCCGAATCCTGTCGGACAGTATGTCAGTTCTACAAGCCCTGAATAGCTGTATCTACACATCAGGACTTATTTACGAGTGCCACCTTGGAATTATGGAGGTATGTCGAAACAACCACGTAACATTACAGTGGATCAAAGGGCACAGCGGCTCTCGAGGCAACGATGCAGCGGACGAGCTAGCAAGAAGGGGATCAGATCTGGCAATTCTAGGTCCAGAGCCCATAATACCCATTCCCTCAGGTCAACTACGCAAAATGCTGAGGGATCGCACGAGGGAACAGCATGGCACCTACTGGGCTGAACATCGAGACTGTAGGCAAGCAAAGGAGGCTCTGCCGGTAATAGACCACCGGCTAACCCGGACCCTGCTCAGTCTGAGGAAAGCCCAACTACGGACCGTAACCAGCGTCATAACAGGTCATGGTTCTTTTAACAAACATCTGTTTACTTTAGGTGTCACGGACAGTCCACTGTGCAGAGGATGCATGGAGACGGAAGAGACGGCGGCCCACGTGCTTTTGGAGTGCCGGGAAACAGCCACATACCGGGCTAAACACCTCGGTACACCTCGGTCGATCCCCGAGGCCCTCAGGGAGGTCAAAGGCCTGCTAAGGTTCTTCGAGGAGATAGGGTGGCTCGAGTAGCAATCCCACCCATACGCAAAAAAGGCGCATTAGACGTCGAGTTGCGGAAATCAGCCCGTTTTTACCATTACCATTACCATTACCATTAGGAGCACTTAATCAAAAGGAAAAAGTTGCTGGTATATTTCTAGATTTAAGTGCTGCTTTTGACACTGTCAATCATAATCTACTATTAACAAAGCTGGAATACTATGGCATTAGAAACACTGCATTGCAGATAATGAAATCATATTTAGATAATCGTAGACGATTTGTAGAACTGCGGAAGGTAAATGAAGTAGGACGTGAGGTAGTACATACTTCTAAGTACGTATTAACCGCGAAGAGCATAGATCAGTTATCCCATGACGTGAACGAAATACTTATTAAATTTGAACATTGGTTTAGGGCTAACAGTCTGAATTTAAATTCGGGTAAAACGAATGCAGTCCTTTTCAAGTCTACCTCTAAAAGAAAGGATGATCTAGCTATTTCCTTAAGTAAAGAAAAAAATTATACTTGTGACAAAGTAAAGTTCTTGGGTGTACATCTAGATAATCTGATGAACTGGAAACCAGAAGTTTCGTCAATAGAAAAATCTGTTAGCTCCGCATGTTTCGCACTTCGAAGTCTACGTGATGTTCTATCACTGCAACAGCTGAAAATAGTGTATCACTCTTTGATTGAATCAAAGTTTAGGTACAGCATTGCTCTTTGGGGTAACAGTTATAAATATAATATGCACCGAGCATTCGTTGTTCAAAAAAGAGCTATACGTACCATGGTAAGAGCACCGCCATGGGAATCTTGCAAAGAACATTTTAAGTCGCTAGGTATCTTACTTAACATTACCGGGATTGTATATTTTAGTGCTTTTGACAGGACTAATGAAACGTAGACATATTTTTGAAAATGACGAAGAACAGGCACTTAGGAAAAATACTAGACGGAAAGACATGAAAAATATAATAGTTCCTAATTTCACAACCGTCCAACATTGTCCTCATTTCCAAGCAGTTAAGCTTTTCAACAAGATGCCTACGGAACTCAAAATTATTACTAATATTCATACCTTTAAATACAAACTTAAAGCACTTCTTTTGAAAAAGTGTTTATATAGTGTAGATGAATTTTAACTGTTTATCCCTTAAAAAAATATAATATTAAGTATGTTGTAGAAATAGTTTAAGTTTTATAGTTATTTAGGTACAAAATATTGTATGATTCAAACACAATTTAATAATTGTTTGTGAATTATTATAAATAATAATAATAATAATAATATTACCTATACGACCACAAGGTATGTACTTTCATGAAAATTAAAAAAAAAACTAATTAAGTATAAACAGTTATTTATTTGTTAATTTAATTACGAACGCCAACATTTCACATTTCATTTCACACTTATTTGAACTTGAAAATAATAGCGATTGAAAACCATTTTCCTTCCTTCAAATGTCTTCCACATCAAGAAAATTCTTCGAACAATAATAGTTTTAGCTCACCCCAAACTTTTATCAACCGTATTGCGAATATCATGAATATCGTGGGCGTGGTGGCAGCGAGCCAGTACTACCGAGGAACTGAAGATATTCCGAGAACGGGCAGATTTCAGGCAGATGAGGGTGGGGGCGGAATTATTGTAGTTCGCTGAAATGCCGTCGCGTCGGCTTGTCTGGGAAAACTTATAAGGTCGTGGTCTGGAAAATGGAAATTAGTAAGCTTGTTCTAAGAAATTCATCGATGCGACTAAAGTTTATATGAAAAGTTGAAAATTATTTTCTTAGTTATTAATTACTAACCTTTCGCTGCGGCTTCGCCCGCGTTAATAGATTTTCCCGTGGGAATGAGGCATTTTCCCGCGGTAAAAGGTAGCCTTAGTTACTCAGGGTGAATGTAGTTTTCTAATGGTGAAAGAATTTTTGAAATCGGCACAGTCGTTTTTGAGTTTATTCATTACAAACATACACACACACAAACATACACAAATACAAATACAAATCTTTCCTCCATCGTCTTTATAATATTAGTATGATAGATAATTGATAATTATTGATCACATAATAAAGAATTGATATGAGCTTTGAATGACAAAGCTTGGTGGTGTAGTGGCTAAGAGCCGTACCCATTCTGGAGGGCGCGGCGGGTTGGATTAGTGTAGCACGTGTGTAGCACGGTCAAGTAATGTTTGTTCATCATTTTGCAGGCAGGGTAACTCAGACTATCGACCAAACTAAGTAGTAAATTATTGAAGCATAATATTCAAAGTCCTGTGTGCCTATAAGTACCTATATACACGTGACGCTGGTTTTACTAGCATAAATTCAAATGTCGCCAAATGGCTTCCAAAATTGCAAATGCTTTATTTACCGGTGGGGTACGTGCTACGTACCTACTCATATATGTTTTACAAGTGTGTGTGCTTATAAAAACACAATACCTATTGGAACGTTTGCAGAACATTTGTGTAGGTATCCGGTTTGTTTTTGGGTTTGAAACATGGTTTGATAGAACCTACAACAATGTTACTTATCTATCGTTATCCGCCTTCGTTCGTAAGGACTGTCACATCCTTTCCCTTCTTTACTCGGTCCTTTTCAATCTATATTTATTTATTGTTTTCTCTGTATTTCATTGATTTTCTTGGTATCAGACTAGTGTAACTAGTATTATATTATCTGTGGTATCAGTATAGTACTTCCATAATTCGTATTGTTTTGCATTGTACTGTACCTATATAACATATTTATTAGATTTGTGTATCGCTTTATGCAAATTATGTATTTGCATTTTTTGCATCAAGGTGCCACCAGACGTGAATAAAATAAAGTATTCTTAGAAGATCTATATAAAGAACTGTAAAAACCGCCGGCCGCGGCATGCCGCGGTTAGGTCTGTTTGTAGTAGGTAAGGTTATTCTCTTGGTTTTCCCAGTCTATTATTTAACTATGTATTTATCGGTTTTCTCATAACTATGATACTTTGATTCATTATTTGTGTGGGATCGCTATTCAACGAATTTTTCGATTTTTTTGTTAGTTCCTTGTTTGTTTAAAATGGTTCCTTGTTTAGAAGAATAAAGAATATATTTTTTAACTTTTGGATTATGTCTACATTTTCTTTCAAACATTTGTGCTGCCTTCTGTGAAGAAATGTCACCGCTGAAAAAACTGACTTTAAAAATTAAATATGCTACCAACAAATTCTTACTATGGGTGTCACACTAAAGGTCTATTCTATACTACCTATACATGATTCAGGAAATAAGCAGCAACCTAACCTAACCAACAACAACTGCGCCCCCCAACACGTCTGCGTAGCGTGGGGATTATAATAATGATAGATATTACTTCAATTCCGAAGGTATTTTGTCCAGCAGTGACCCGAATAGGCTTTCTTGCCAGAGCCATAATAATGTGGCAAAATAAAAAAGCAGGGTTGTTGTTCCCCTAATAATAGTATTGTATGAATGAACTCATCATCTCATGAATGAACTGCTAGCTTGGCAATCGATGATTAAAATTAAGTTTATATAATGTGGTTTCGAACTATTTATCTTTGGAAAAGTTATTTAGCTCAAATATGCCAATCAATTAACTGTTGATTGCATCAACATATTTAATGGAACTTCTTGAACTCTTATCTATTTATGTGTATTGCAGTCATACATTATATTTGTTATTCTGCGATAAACAAACAATCTGATGTAACAGCCATAGCATTGTGGAGTAAGATACAGATCGACAAAGATCTAAATGAACGTGGCCAAAAAAGGAACTAACGCCGTGTTATACGAAACGTCACATTTGACAGTCTTTTGTATAGTGAGCAGCGCCCTCGTTCACGTTAATTTAAATCTTTGTCAGTCTGCCAGTCTATGTATTTTTCCAAGTCTGTCGTGAAGTGTGCAGATAACATAACCAGTTATAACAAACATTATCAAACTGGTTGTTTGCGAGCGGCGCGCGCGCCGCGTGCGGCGATTGCTGGTACAACTCAGTGTTGCCGCTTTAGTAAGTTTTCTACTAGATTTGGCGGATTTTTAAGGTCTCAAGCGATATTACCTCCCTAAACAAAAAAATGTTGAACCGTCGTCGTCACACGGGACGACTGGCTGATGTAAAACGTCGAAATTATTTTGTAAAAGTCATGCGGAAAATAACAAATTACAACAGGAATGAAATATATACTGCTATTACTACTACCACCTATGATAGTTTCATGCTACACTATAGATTTCATGATGGTTGAAGGACCAAGTACCTAACCATTTTTTATATAAGTCAACGGAGTGCAACTAAACGTAAAGTTTATCTTGTCTGTTTAGTGCCGGATAGCTTTGTATTCTTGATAGTTACTATCTGTGAGGATCTTTTATTGGTTGTTAGGTGTCTATGTTACAATCTTTTAATTTTTTTTAACTGTTGGTTCTCCCTTTAAAAATAAATAATTAAATAAACCCTCATAAAAGTTTCAGAGACTTTCAAAGACTTTGTAGTGTATTTAGTTACTATCTGTGAGGATCTTTTATTGGACACTGAATAAATTCGTCTCAGACATTATTAAATAACTAGTTTTAACGACTTCTTAATTATAGCTTATCTTTATAAGAGACCTATAAATAACAGTCAGCAGAATTTACATTTCATTAAGCGGCAACACTGCATTTCATTGATTAGTATTTAACTGACCTCCGCGCGATATACACGATCGTAAGTCGAATTCATTAACCTTATTTACAACAAACCCAACATGGTCGTGGATATCAAGTCCGTTTTAGTAGTAGACGGAGTGGGCGCTAACTGCGGAGAGATTTTAAACAAGCATGGCATCAGCGTCACTAACAAAGCGAAGATTACCAAAGAAGAGTTGTTGAAGGAGATTCCAAAGTATGAAGCTTTGGTGGTTCGATCTGCAACGACAGTGACTAAGGAGGTATTGGACGCTGGCACGAAGTTGAAGGTAGTCGGTCGAGCTGGAGCAGGGGTCGACAACATTGACGTAACTGCTGCAAACGCTAAAAACATCGGGGTCATCAACGCTCCAGGCGCTAACGCTTTAAGTGCGTGTGAGTTGACATGCGGACTGATGCTGGCATTGTCAAGACATATAGTTCCGGCAGCTGCAGCGTTAAGGGCTGGACGTTGGGAACGCGCCAGCTACACCGGCTCAGAGTTAAATGGTAAGACCCTTGCGATACTGGGACTTGGGAGAGTTGGCAGAGAAGTGGCCATCAGAATGCACGCGTTTGGAATGACCATCGTTGGCTTCGACCCTTTCGTCTCAGCTGAACAGTGCAAGGAATTCCACGCAACCAAGATGGAGTTAGAGCAAATTTGGCCAGTAGCTGACTACATCACTCTTCACACGCCCCTCATTGATTCTACAAGGAATTTCATTAATAAGACTACGTTGGGGCAGTGCAAGAAGGGCGTGAAGATTGTCAATGTAGGCCGAGGGGGCTTGATTCAGGAAAGGGATCTGCTTGATGCCTTAAAATCTGGACAGGTTGGAGGAGCAGCTTTGGATGTGTTTGAACAAGAGCCTCCGACAGATCCCTTGACCTTGGAGATCATTCAGCAGCCAGGAGTGATTGCCACGCCGCACTTAGGAGCGTCGACGAAGGAAGCCCAGACAAGGGTCGGTCAGGAAATTGCTGAACAGCTGGTGAACTTGGTGAAACCAGGCACTTATAACACACCTTTGGCAGAAGTCACGCGCGTGCTGCAGTGAAGCTTACCTTTACACTAGGTTTTAACAAATTAATATTTCACCGTTTACAAGTAAATTTGATGTTCATTGCTTAACTAATTTGACTAAATTGTTAACTTTTATATTTTTGTCACGTTAGCTAAGAAATATACTCGAATTTTACTTGTAATTTTTATCTCAGTAAAATTGTACCCAGCATTCCAATAGTCCACGTTGGGGGCCGTCCATTAATCACGTGAGGCTTGAAAGGGGGGGGAGAGGTTTGACCACAGAATACCAAATAGTAGTTTGACTAAAATCACGAAATATCACAAGGGGGGAGGGGGGGTGTGGTATGATATCACGTGTATTTATTTTTTCCAATCAAAAACAACCTGCAACCTTTCTGTCTAGGAATTTTTATCATAGTCCTTAATTTCAGAATAAAATAAGATTATACTTTATACCTGTATTTAAAGATAATATTCTAAAAAATTTAAGATTCTTTGCAGGTACTAAAAATACACGTGATGTTGGGTGGGGGGTGGGGGGTAGTCTTAAACCTCACCACGTATCATCAAGGGGGAGGGGGGGTTAAAAAATGCTAAAAAAAAG